>VXBL01000835.1:382477-513878 GCA_013400195.1 Aramus guarauna | reverse complement strand
ACCCGCGGTTCCCTTTTTTTTTTTTTTTTTTTTTTTTTTTTTTTTTAATATATCTAAGCATTTAACTTGTTAGGGAACATAGGAAAAGCTCTGTGGTGACTGGACCACTTCAGGATTCAGTCTTTTTTGCTTAAATAAATGTTTTGCCTTGTGAAACTCTTATGATGTTTCTGGTAGTTATCATGATCTAATGTAGTTTTATGCAAAGCAGGACATGCATGGAGTATCTTGTATTAGCTTATCTTCTTAATCTCTGGCTACAGGCAACAAATGAAACAAATAGTTACACACTGAGTTACTGTAGTCTTCTGTAAATGAGGTTCTGCTGAAAGGATGCTTGTGAGGTTTCGGTTGGGGGCTCCTACTTTATCCTCTGGTTTCATTTTGATCTTGGGAACTGCAGCTGCTCCGTTCTGCTGGACACCTGGCTGTATGACTGACCCAGGTGTCTGAAATTTGAAACAGCAAAGAATAATTAAGATTTTGAAACTTTGAACCAAGCTTTGCAGGCATGTTTTCCTTAATTTAGTTCTCGATGAGAGATCAGATGGCTTCTGGCTTTCCTTTTTTAATATTGTCCCAAAAAGCCTAAGGCCAATATTTCTAGAGGTCCAATCTTTGGTAAAACTTACAAAGAAATACTTTGCAAAACATCTATTCTCCCTGGACTCAGCCAGTCCTTTCAGTCTTACGTGGCTGATGTGATATTTGATGTAGAGAAAATAACCAAGATAGAGAATTCAGGGACACCAACAGAAAAGGCTGGGATTTAGAAAACATGAGATACAAGAAAAACTGAAAAGAGTGAAAATAGTGTGGGGTAAGAAAAGACTGTAAAGAAGACTGAAGGGATGGGGAAAGGGAAACATAACATTACAAATATGTAAAAGGCTTCTGTACACAGGAAAAAATGTATGGAGAGAACACTTATATTCTAGAAATGATTGTCTGGAGGAAATGGTAGAAATTTTATCACTGAAAGCTCTCTTAGGGAGGGTTAGATCAACACCTAACAAGGATTTGAAATTACATACCTCCAATTCAGTCTGTTATGGACCCCTTTATCTCATGATAGCAATCTCTTTTCTTTTGTGAGTGCATGAGGTGCTGCACGCCTCAGGCTGAGCTCTGCTTGGGTCTCGGGAGTGTGGTGTAAATATGAAACTGCCCTGTGAAAGGGCGAGGGATCACTGTGGACTTCTATAAGCAACGTGAAGGGATGTAATGGGAATTAATGAAATGTGTTTGCCTAAAAGATCATGAAAGCACCTCTCAGGAATGCCCTGCTGTGGAATGTTTAATTCGGAGAACCTTAGAACCATAGACAAAGTAATTTTTCGTTTTAGGAAGTTTAAGTGGTTTTAAAGAAAAATTTTCTAAAAATGGGTTCATATATTTTTGATGTGGCTGGTAGGAGAAGTTAGAATAGAGGCATATTCCAAGTGATCAGTAACATGACAGCTTAATACCGTGTAGTGAGTTGTTTTATTACGTGTATAGAAATGTGTTATTGGAAAATAGAGACAACTTCCAGCATATGCTTTTGTCAATGACATTGTATAAAGAGGATCCCTCATGGCAACCAACCTGATCATTTAGTGCTAATAAAATGCTACCTTCTCATTTATATTCACTATGCGATTACTGAACTGTGTTTCGGCAGGAAGCTGACAAGCCCCTTGGAAGCAATAAAATAGATAAGTTCTTGAAGATCACGTTCCAACCCAGCCTTCGATGACTCTGCAATCTTCAACAGGTTTCAAAACCTATGGGATTTCTAACTGACCCTCATAAAAGTGATCTACAGTTTTGAGGATTAAATAATACTTGGAAAGAAACCTGTTCTCAATCCAAAAATAACCAGACCTGGAACAGTGGTGAAATCTGGCAAAGAAATCTGAGAAGAAAAACTTAATGAAAACTTGTTTTCTAGCCATTATGAAAAGAATCTCCATGCTGAAGAGATGGCATCTGTGCTGCACAGGAGAAATCCAGAAACATAACTTCTTTCTGTACATCAATATACTCCAGCCCTGCCAAGAGTCAGTTTGTGCTACTTAGATAAGAGTGAGAGGATGAAGGAGAGCACACTTTAAAAGTGTCTATTTTCTCAACAGCTTAAGAGGATTTAGCGTTCATTTCCTGATGACATGATAAATATTGTCTTGGGCAATTCTTAAAACCTGAAGTTGCCTAAAGTATCCTAGCACTCTGACAGCAAGCTCACAGCAAATACTGTGGGGTGGGTTTTGGTTTTGTTATGAGGATTAGGCATTGAAAAAGAAAATAAATAGAAACCAAACAATAAAACGACTAGGAAAGGTTTTCAGTTTTCTGTAAAGCTACTGTGGTAGATGTTGCTATCTATGCACCCTTTGGTGGGAGATCAGAGAAAAAGAACAAATTTACCAGACAGTACAGTGAGTAATAATATTGTGATGAGTCAGTCATAATTTATGCAAGTGCTGTGGAAACTTTTTTGCCTCTGAGATTTGTGAACGCAGTCCAAGTTCAGCAAATTGAGCGAGTTGCTCATCAGTCAATGTAGAGTGATAGTGTTAGGTTTATCAAATCTCTGAGAATTAAATGGCAATTTTATAATCCAATTCAATGTGCTGCACAATGGCATCAAAGAGGTATTTTAGGATGTTGCCTAGGCCTCCCTTCCTTGTAACTTTGAGGAAAAGTAATCTGTTTTGCACATTTCTCTTTACACTCTCCCAGTTGCACTTTCTGGTATGGTTATGGTGTCCATCTCAAATTCCAGGGTCCCTTTCCTCTAATTTGCACAAGTGGTTCAGATCACGGTTACTTACAGCTTCCCTCTCTGCTTCCTACCTCCACAGGTTTTAGGATTTACAGGGCTTTGGAAAATGGGTAGAACTTAAAAATTCACCCGGATATTCAAGTCTGTCTTTCCTACAATGAGCCATGCAGAGAATAGGGCCTGATGTTTACTCCTTTTAAAGTAACACAGCTCAGAGCAGAATACCTGCTTCCCCTCAGGACAGAGTTATGACGTGATTATCGTGATTAATGCCACAGGCTAAAAGACATCCTTCAGAAATCCTGACCTGTCGTGCTGTGCAGCTTCACTGGAGCCCTGGCCTGGCAGAGCTCTGGCCCCTGACCCGTCTCTGGTTGTCCATCCCATCTGTGTCTACCTCAGGCGTGTCACAAAATGACAACATGTTTACCCCAGGATCATTTTCCTTCTGTCTATTGGCTTTAGACTTTGCCCATGCTCTGCTCTCTTTATTGCAATATTACCCTTTCAGATCTTAGTACTGGGAAGACACATGAATTATTCAAGGAACAGGTGTGTGTATGCAGTTTCAGTAATCACCAAACGCTTTTCAGAGGTAGAACTACTTTTTTTTTTTATTTTCTTGAGTTTCAGCAAACTTAAGATCTTATCTAACAATTTGGTGCAGGCAACAACATAGGCAATAACATATGCAACAGGATGCTGTAACTCTGCAATGGTGTAATGATAACACAAATCAGAAGTCATCTTTTACAGTATGTTAATATAAATCAATTACGAACTTTAAAGGTCACGTGACAGAGGCTGATGGAAAATGACATAGTATATTAAGTAAATGTTTACAGGGCTGGTGACCTGCATCTCTTCTTATGTCCGAGGTTTTCTTCAGGCCCAACATGCAGTAATTGTTATTTTCACAAAGTTCAGCTTATTAGAGTATCTGAATGTCTCAGGGCAATGGAGGGCACGTTGCAGCTCAAAGATCAGAGAGGAAACAGCTTCCTGGGAAAAGTACCCTGTAATTGAAAAGAATGACTAGTTACAGATGAATCATTTGCCTTCCCTGGGAATTACTGGGTGCGATTGCACTTCAGGCCTCTGGTCATTCCCCCTGCTGTTGGCCAACACATAATGTTTGCTCACGTGATGCCCTTAAACCAGCAAAAGGAGACAGCAATACTTAGGACTCCTGTGGATTCTGTGTTACGCTTCTGCTTGGTGTCCTTTTCAGAGAGGGGTCAGCTGGAAATTGTGGGAAGAAAAAGGTTGATTTTTGCATGGTTCACCACCTGTACTTTGCATCTGGGCAATAAAATAGGTCGGTAACGAACAAGTCGGAGGCAGTGTGCCTGTCCAAGCCGCAGGCTAAGCCAAGCAAATTGCAGTTTCACATAAGTTCCGCAGAAGTGGTAAAGCGGGCAGGTTTCCTCGGGGTGTTGCCTAGAGATGATCAGGCTCCATGAAAAGTTTGCCAGGTCTCCACAGCACTGGGCGGTTTAAGATGCTGCCTTTAAGGCAATCTTCAAATCTTCCTTTGTCATCTGAGGCTCAATATCCCTCTAGTCCTGTTGCCAGAGATCTGGAGGCAGACGCATTGCTATTCACTGAGAGAAACTTTTTGTCCTTGATACTGTTAACCTAAGCCCTCCTCCTCGTTCCCAATCTTTTAGTGCCTTTTGCAAGACACTGCATTGGGCAAAATACATTGCTATTGACTCTGGGAAAGCTCGGCAGTGAAGGCGTCTTGTACTCAGCCTTGAAGCAGATGCTACCTTTTAGAATGGTAAGCGATACGAAAGCTTCAATTTGACTGTGGCATTTGGAAGGAGGATTGCCGTAGGAAAATCTGCCACAGAGTGTTTCAGGTACTATGCAGTTCCTTGGGTTTTTTGAGGAATTTCTTGGGACAGATATTATAGCGAGCTTCATTTTTAGATAGTGATCTTTGCAGAGAAATTCACAAAAAACTGTCGGCACAGAAAAACAGTCTTAAGGAAAAAGTCTTAAATGGATTAAGTCAGAAGGTGGTTTGGTTAAAAGGAGCACCATCACGAGAGGAACAATCCTGCAGAAAGAACTGAAAGATAGAAATTGCAGGTCCTCTTAGAAGAGTTTGTCTAGATCAATATGTTTTGCATCTGAGCTACATTCTCCGATTACAAGATCTTATAAGCAGAGTTAGGTATTTGTTTCGTTGCATTTCCCATAGGGCACCAAGCACTCTGCCCACACGAGAGAGTGAGAAATAAAGAAGTTGGATTAAAGGCTCATTTACACATATTGCAGAAACTTCTTCAGGACTTAGTTTGCAATGATGGAAATCCCAGGAGATCAATGACAAATCAGTACGATCAGCATTCTTTATTGACATTTTGAACCCTCAGCAGAGGTCTGCCTTTATGACCCAGACCAGTAATTGCATTTTAAATTGACTAATGCACATTAGGTGGCAAGACCAGTATTTCAAACTTCAGGGGCTGTAAGCTGAAACAAAATTCAAGTTAGAAGCAGTTTCAAGTGAAGGGGATTTGCCTTGGGAATAAAAGCACAAGGGAGGAGGTAGCATACTTCTCAAGTAAAAGTTTCCAAAGGAAGATATGCTTCAGCTGATTAGAAACTACTCAGCTTAGTGCAGGAGCAAATTCTGCTACCTCTTAGGCTGATGGTTGGTTTCAAGGTCAGTGTCATCGAGTCTAGTCTCAAGTCTATAACCCCTTCATCTGTAAAAGGACACTTGTTGCTGAAGCTTCACTGGAGAGGGAAGAAAGGAACGCACAAAGTTTTGCCCAGCCACTGCTTAAGGTTGTAGGGCCGGGGAATAATGCTCCTGCCAATAAGGAGAGAAGACAGCAAGTCTTCGCTGGCTGACCGGAGCCCAAACACCTCCAGGAATTTTGCCAACAGTGTTTGAAAACGCAGATCCAAATACCATACTGTGCTTCCCCGGGAGCTGCGTGCATGGCCTTTGCCCTCTTGCCTCTGCTGTGGTGTGTTAGAAGTATGGCCAACAAGACAGGGAGACATTTAGTGTAGATATTTCTCTGCTAACTAGACTAAAGACACTTGCTTGTCAAAGCACCTTCCCCTGATTCCCTTGCTGCAACTGGAGCTGTCAAACTGCTGCATCAAGAATGTGGCACAGCCAAAATTCTCATTCAAAGCTCTGTTGGCCTGGCACAGAGCATGGCTTCCTATCGCTGCCTACCCAGTGGTGCTGCCTTACATCCCACCTGCTTCCCAGCAGGAGTTTCAATGAACTCTTCACCACCTTCCTTCAGGCAGCAGCACAGGAACAGCCTCTAACTTTCCTCAGAGATCTATATTTGTGAACAAAAGTGATTCAAATGTAGCAAAAGAAATTCTTCCAGTTCTATCTATCTTGCATTTCCTAGAGCTGCCTGTGCATCTGAAAAGCAGCATCAGCATGAAGATCTGCAGTCTTCAGTTCTTCACGATCTCATAGTGACCATACAAAAAGCATCTTCCCTGTCTTAGAGCCATGGCTGATGTACCTCTGTGCATCTCGGGTGACCCATGATGTAAGCGATGGGTTTTGTTTCATCTTTGCTCCTTTGTCTGACACGCTGTTGTAATTCCTCTTCTTAGCACATGTACTTGTAAAATGAGGCAGTCACAAAAAAACATGCCAAAGCAAGACAGGATAACTTTTGATTTGCTGCCCCAAAGATCAGACCACTTTCTCTCTTAGGGCCTCCATAGTGGCTGTTGAACCTATTCCCTTCAATATACCGTGCACCCGTGGTCTGTGCCCGTAGCTGCTTCTTGGCTGCCATCCTTGTTTCCTGCAGTTCATCTGCATTGAAAGACAGAAATAATATGAAAGGCTTAGGAACAGATAGGGATAAAAGCAAAGATTAGTAGCATCAAAATGTATTGCTTGTGCACGTTCCGGGAAGCGAGTACAGAGTTTTAAAAAGGGACTGTGTTGTATCCTGATGTGTTTTACTTCTTTCTGTGACATCTGTTTGTGCTGATTTACTGTCCTAGTCTTACTCTGAAGCAATAGGCTTGCAGCCTTAAACACCCTTTTTATTATTATTGAAAAACAAGGCTAAATGAAACACAGCTAGTAGTAAAAGAATTTTCTCTATTTAAAAAAATGGAATAAAAAATAACCAAGAAAGGTGTTTTAATCTTCCCTAAGTGTGCAGTAGTCCTTCTGAGCTGCAGAGGGGAAGCACCTATGTTTTTTTCATTGTTTCTAGAGGGCCATGTGCTAGTACCCCTCTGGGCTGTGGTCTTTACAAACACAAACCCGAAACGCTGCCTTATTGCCATTTTACAAAATTATTGTAAGAGTACCCTAGCTGAGGCGCACCATTCATTTATCCATGCATTGCTTGAAAGGTAACAACACTCTGTGGTTGCTTGTAAGTGTGTGCTACCTGCTCTGAGGAGGTAGACCTTTGAAATACTGATGTATACGCTCCTTCTTTCCGTGTTTGTCAGTCCTACTCGTAGCAGGAGCAAAGCTGACGGTCAGCGGGCAATCTGCTCAAAATGCTGATGAGGAATAGGAGGTGAATATTGCAACGTGGCTTGGGTACCTGAGCAGCAAGCAGTGCTTCTCACTCCTGTGTAGACAAAGCCTCTGAAGGAAGATGTATACCCATGTGAATGCTGCCTGTCTGCTCATTTTCTGTTGGAAAATCAGATAAAAATTGTTGGCTGTAACTCAGGGCACATCAGTAAGTCAGAATGAGTTCTCCCTTGACAGTCTTAACCTTATGTGCACTCGGCGTCACTGTACATGAAATGTGTAGATATTTTAGCAGCGTAACCAACTTCTTTCCCTTCCCCACCACAAAACTTTAAGCAACTTGTTTTTCCTACACTACAAGCAAAGCTCAATGATATGCAAATAGGGAAAAGCTATCTGAATAGCAGGCAGTTCTGCTGAAGCTGATCCTTTCCTTCATTATCTTCTGCTGAAGATGTGATGAGCGAGATCCATTTCAACTCATAGTCTATTGAAGTTCTGCATTTTCTTTTGTTTTTCTTTTTTCTTTTTTTCTTTCTTTTTCTTTTTTTTTTTTTTCCCCCTATTTTTTCCCCCCCAAATAAGTATCTTTTTTTTTAAAGATTTTTTGGGGGGGGGGGGGGGGAAGTGTGTATTATTTCTATAGTTTCCACAAGATGTGAAGTGATTCATAAGGTTAACAAAATAGTTTCTTTATTACTTTAAATCATTCCAGTTCCTAGTGGTTTCCTTTTTGTCCTCAGCATCCCAAATTCTATTGGTTTTTAAAGTCTTTAACCAGATACCTTATTTTATTACATTTTATAGTACATTAACTTCACATTTGTAACCAGTAACATATACTAATTAAATAAATACTTCTTATAAAAAGCATAGAAATTAATTTGGTACAAAACTAAGAAACAGACGTTATGTTCCACAGCTGTTTATTGAGCAGCACTGCATTCCTCTATAGAGAGTCCTTCCTTGCAGACCAGGGTAAACTTTAAGCATTTGGACCTGTATTCTGATAAAAACTTTTAGCTTCTAGTATCTTTTGTGTGTTTTTAAGATAACTCTTTCCTCTTGAAAGCCTTTCCCTGCTTTTCTGTTTTCTTTTTTTATAGTGTATTTATCTAATTGCCAAGCCATAATTAACATTTTGCTTTTGTTTTCATTATTTACTACGTTAGCAGCTGCTTGGTTAAAATCTTCCCACACACCAAAGTGCAAGTCAAAATATTCAAATGAAGTGCAGCTCAGCTTTTTGCTATTTCTGTTATTAAGAACTGAGCCTTGTAGGCAGGAGGTAAATCTATTTGAGTAGGTTACTGAATCATTGCCTCCTAAATATAATTAACATATGATAGTGAACTTATATGGTCAAATTACATTTTTAGCACTAGAAAATCCAGTGTTAGCAAAATTGGAGCAGAGGGGTTGGAGCTTTCTCTTACAAAATCTCTTCCTAGTTACTCTGTCAAGAGCAACTTTTAACTTGTCTCTAACTGGGAGGTGATGTTTCCGTAAATTCAGTGATATTTGCGGGTCAGATGTAGATGGATGGTTTCATGTCTCTCCAAGTATGTCTACGCTGGCAAGTAATGTGGACCAATATGAGTAGATTCATAATGTACATCAATTGGTGCTGAAGACCTGGTGTCCACATGATGGGCATCTCAGGGACTTGCAGTTCAGATTAGGTCTAGTCTGATCCTGTGGACTGTCTGATGGTAGAGGGCATCCAGAAGTGCTCCTGGACTGTATCTTCCCATTATTCTTATGCTCAAGAAATCAAGCTCAAGGAAGATGACCAAACTTGTACAGACTTTGTTACTGGACACCTCAGAAAGATATAGTGAGTGATTGCAAACATTTATTGTTGAAATGTCTTCTGACCTTCTGCTGAGCAGTCTTTACAGTCATTCTTACAAAGATCAAATGTGTATTTTCCATGTGCCATTTGAATGATGAAGCAGACTCCCCTTGAAATGGAGGATATATTGCAGATATTATTTCTGGAATTTTTTTCTCATCACATTTCAATTTTCTTTAGCATTGACTATTGGCTTGCACTGTATTAAACCCAACAGTGGTGAGATATTTGGTTAAAAAGGAACAAACAAAAGTTTTCTGCTTTATATATATATATATACACACACTTAAATGCAAGGATAAATGTCACACTGCTGCAAATTGCTTTTACTTGCAGGTAAGCAAATAACATAGTTGTTTGTGGCAAATAATTTGATGTCAATGACTGACCTTACCCGGGGGAACTATGACAGTACCTGCTTTGTGTCTGCGCCTATGTCTGATGGGGAATGTGTGCTGTGATAGGTAACTGCGTAAAGTGATCATCAAATATAGTGACCTTTGATGTGCCCTTACATGCTTTTAGAATGTAAATCTTCCATTTCTCCGCTATCAAAGAAGCTTTTTCTCTTTGGCTTCTGTAACAGTCTTGATATAATATTCCTAAATATCTTTAACCTCATTGTTCATCTATGCAACATCTCCTTAGAGCATTGGTATCCATCCTAGGACAACAAAGAAAAGAATATAAATTCTTTTCCTTTGACATTCTAACAGGAATTTTTGATGAGAGCAGTAAGGCCAAATTCTTGCTTTCCCTTGTAGTCTCTTCAGGTTTAGATAATAAAAGCTTAAACACTGAAAATCCATTGCCCTGAATTACTTCAGACTCTATTTATTCTCTCCTGAGAAGAGTGGAAGAGAGTTTTGGAAAAGTTGTTAGACCTTTCCAACGTCCATGGACTGGCCATGTGTCTGTTTTTGAGGGTGGTTTGTGAGTCAGAGTACCAAACAAGCTGCTGCTCTTTCCATGCGCCTATTTCGTGATCCCGAGTTGCTTCTGGCAGCACGTAGTGCACACGTGGTTTCCTCTCCCTTCTTGTGGCGTGGTGGGGTGCCGGGTTTGGATAAGATGTACGTGGGCAGTGGCGAGCCTGCTCAGATAGGAGACTTCAGAGCTTTTTGGCTTCTGGAAGTCTGTGCAGACCTAAGGCAGGAAAGCAACTCGCTGTGTGTGGTTATGCTTTTTCATAGAGCATTATGGGTGTCTTGTTAACACCATTTAGAGACGCGCTGGTTTGCTTTTTTGAACAACTATTTCGGATAAACACTTCTTACCCTTATAAGCCTTCCATTCCTTTGTGTCTCATAAGTCGATGGATAGGAAGGGATTCTTTCTGAGTAACAGGAAAAATATATTCTTTTCACTCTTTAAAACCAACAGAAGGCAATTTATGCCAAGACAATTGACCATTTTATTTTATTTTATTTTATTTTATTTTATTTTATTTTATTTTATTTTTTTGGAGAAAAACAAACTCAAACCTCTGTGCTCTGCAGTTTTCCAGTATAAATAAATCATAAATCCTGTGGTAGAAAACTATGATTTTTTCATAAACTTGTCCCTTCAGTTGTCACTGTTGAGTTTGCCTTATGATTGCACAATGTGATAGTCCTTTTTCCCCCTATTTGCATCAATTTACTTTCACGTGTTCTGGGATAACATGTGAAACTTCTCTGACTTTTTTCCTTAGTTAGCAAATACAGAACTCTAAAATTCGAGCAAGTAACACCTCTCCTGCTCCAACAGCTTTCCAGTTCACTGCAAATACCCACCACTGCAAAAATGAGGGCGGGGGATGGGTTTTTTTGCTTTTAAATAAAGCGAAGTGATCTATGTGTATATTCTGCCAGTTAGAAAAAACAATAACCTGTTTTTCATTTGTCATTTGTTTGCTTGTTCTAAAAAGCAGATAATGCTAAAACAGTAGCCTCCTTCCCCAGGTAAGAAGGGAGACCCCTTTCCATGCCCCATCTCAGGCAGGAGACACAAGCCTCTTTGCCGCTCGCTGATTGACCTGAGAGCTCAGGAGGTTTGGGCGGTGAGTCTGCGTGTCCCTTGTTCCTTCCTGGATGGAGTCTCATAGGTGATACGAGTAAGAGCATGGTGACACAGGAGTAAAATCAGAAGTAAACAGGCTGCGGGTACCCCACTGGTTACGGAGCAATGGGATTCCCTCAGCGAGTTCAATGTTTCTGCGCTGCAGCATGCAAGCACTTTTTGCATATTGCCCCTGAGTGACTTGTAAGTGAAGCACTTTTATAAATATTCAGTGTTTAGGGTGTTGGTTTTTAAAAAAAAAAAAAAAAAAAAAAGAAAGAGGATAGACAGACAGAATACCATCTTTGACTGGAGTTTTGTACCTGCTTCCCCTATTGCCCTCCAGGTTGTGTTGGGACAAGGTGGATGAAATCTCACTGCCTTCACGCAGCTGGTTCAAGGAGTTCTGCAAAATAAGGAGCAGGTTGGATTTAGGAGCTGTCAGGTGACAGGAAAACTTATCCCCTCGCTAAATTCATCTCTTTATTATCTGGATATCACCACTGGGGAATGCAAGACAGCTGTAACTTTTTTCATTTTGTGTACATGGGTATGGAGAGAGAGAGAGGGAAATTTTTGTTTTCAAAGAAACAAAAATGCATAGGGCAGTGTTTAACAGCTTTGTGATACATTCACTTACACACTCAGACATATACACACACTTGTAGATACTTCATACCTGGCACTTTTTCATGGCACAACCCCATGTCACCTTAGCACCTATAAAATATTTTGTGTTACAGTAGTTATTAAAGAGTTCTTCTCATTTTATACCTGGGGAAAGGAGTGTCTTCATGCACTTTGGTTTTACCAATCATTTCTTGGTTTGGGGGAGGTGGGTTTTTTAAATCATAAAGAGAAGTTCAGTTTTCAGTGTTTGAAAATAAGAGATTAAACTCTGTGTACATTTTCATTTTAAAGATCTATCTGCAGCTATAAAACTAATTTTGCAGTAAAGGGTGGGTTTCTGTTCATCTCTACTGTTACCCTCAGCTAAAATTTCGTGGTTTATGGAGCCTGAAGGGAGATGGAGGTGTGCAATGCAGTGAGAGGGTAGCTATTCAGGGTGGGATTCATCCGGGGTTTATACCTGTTCTCCATCTACATAATTCCTTTGGTTGCAGCAGTCATAGCAGCGTGTGATGAAAGTAACAGGTTTGTGTAAAGTGGATTATGTAAAGTAAGAAATTTGGGGCATAAATGTGTATGGATTATTTTCAGAGCAAGACCAAGAGCACCTCCTTCTGTTCCTTCAGAAAATATCATTTTGGCAGTACTGGAGATCTAAGAGAATAGAAAATGTATATTTTTTTTATAAAAGCATTATACATTCTTGAGTGTTCAGCCTGTTGCATGTCCTCTGGCAAACGAGCTTTAGATTTGTTCTGGAAAATCTGGCACTAGATAGAAGAGGGCTCAGCAACGTGCTTTTGGCCCATCTGTTCCTCAGAGTTCCTCAGAACCAGCGGCTCTCGCAGCCTCACACGGACACCTGCCTGCTGCTTCCTCACCAGGGCCGTGTCATGCGTCCTTCCATATGTCACTGTATACGAACCTTCTCTGGGATATTGTCATGAGAGGATAGGTGGCATCTATGACAGGCGCTTGCATTTAGGATAGGGCCTGAAATTTTTAATTGTAAGCGCATTGACACGATATTGGGTGTCTCTGAACTATGCTAATTTTCTATTCTAATTTGATAACTGTGCACATCTTACCTAGGCCCATGGAAAAATAATTTTTATTTGACGGAGTGGGAGGTTTGCTTTTTCCATTCCATACAGAAGCATGCATTATACGTGGGCAGATTTCAAGACTAATAGAGACACAAGAATTGAACAAGGGGAAAATGAGGACACAACCAATTCATACTCAGCCGAGAAATTTTGACCAAGTCACGGTGGCCACAGTACTTGTGATTTGACCTACTTGCTTCACCACATTGCTAATCACACCTTACATTTACTGTGTCAGCTTCAGTAACTGATGGATATCAAGCTTTTCTCTCACAACTATTTCAGATTACCCTGAATCATATTCCATTCCAGCCCTGGAGAATATTAATCACCATTTTATTATGTTCGGCTGGAGAAGCTGGAATTCATTATCGTAATTTTTAACAACATGTTATAGAGTAACAATGAGATTGAACTAACATACACATATTAATTAGCATTAATGATAATTAGGAGGAGAGAAAAACAATATGCCAGCAATAGATTTCCCCCATATGATTCTGAGCAAGGTAGCACAGAACTATCTGAAGTACCTTACTGTGAATACTTTATTGAAAAATATTGTTTGGCATTTCAAAAGTAGAAGTCCTTTTACTGTGAAATACAGGTTAGATTGTATTAGACTGGAATCTAATTTAATGTAGCTCCTGCTACTCCCTTAATTTCCCAAAGCACTTAACAAAGCAATAACAGGAACTCGCAGTGTGATACACAAGCAGGTAAATCTATAACTTATTTGCAGTGGGCCAGTTCCAGGCTTGCTGTTAGCTGGCGGAGCTCCTCTGCATGTCCTGGGTGGCGTGAGGCTGATTTGCACTAGCTAAGGACTTGGTCCGAAGCCAGAGGTGTGTACGTAAAATGGCAAAACATATGACATATTATTTTAAAAGAAAAATGGAAGGTTAGCCAGGAGATCCCATTTATTCCTATTACTTTTTAGAGCCTCTTGATCCAGCACCCACAGAATGCAATAAGAAGTTTTGGCTCAGATCCCACATGAGCAATCAGATCCTAAATTTTTGCTCTGAAGGACACTAGCAAAGGGACAAATGAAATGTCATTAAATGTCCCATCCACTACAAGCCGCTTTTATAAATGAAGGTCCATGGCAGGTACAGAAAAGCATTTGTGAGAACATGTATCATTATGCGCTCAGAGGAGAAAGATGGAAATACACTATTGTTTCTAAAACTGTTTATTGTTTGCCTAATTAATAAATCACTGGCATCTTGGACTGTAAGTGAGAAGCAGATTTGAGGACAAGAAGTTGATCCTTTAGCCCAAGTACTTGTCTGAAGTACCTGAGGAAGTATCTGTAAGTCTCACTGTCTTTGCAGACCCTCACTGATGGAGATCAATTTGAAAGAGAAGTTGTTCTTGACACCACTTTCCCCCCCCCCTCTTGTTTTCTAACCATCTCTTCCCACTGAGGGCAGCGGCTGCATGTCTATATGTCAGGCACCATTGGTATATACAATCCCGGGGGTCCAACTTTAAAGAACCTCCTATCTTTTGTCACTGAATGAAAGCCTCACTGTGTTCTAATATTAATACAAATCTAGTGGCCACTGTAGATAAATCGATGATTCCAAATTGCTTGTACACTCATTTTCCCATTAACAATATCAATTCTGATATTTTTAGCAGATATTCTGATATTATAGCAGCTTCTAAAAATCCTGCCCTTGACCTCTGTTGCTGTTGATATGTGAATGAAATGCCTTCCATTTATTGCTTGCACATTTTATTTCTTGTCTGGACAGCATGACCATAAATATACTACAGAAAGAAAAAGTGAGTCATATTTAGGGATTTTGCATACAATTTGCTTTGATATTATGTGTACTTAACAATTTCCCTTTAGCTGTACTTCAGTTTGAACTTTCTGGTTTGAAAAATAGGAATAATATTATTTCATCTTACCCTATATATTTTGTTTATTTATATCGAAATATCTTGGAAAGAGATTTTTCTGGTGATTTTTTTCTAATAGTGTCATGGTCACTCATTTCCTACACTAAAGCATTGATTTAAAAGTATTTTTCTTTTTTAGCAAAACTGATCAGACTTTTCCTTTTCATACATGCAAAATCTGTTTGAAATTACTGACTTTTGAGTGGGATTGGGCTTTAGTTTGTTGGGTTTTTTGTTTGGGTTTGTTTTTTTGTTGTTTTTTTTTTTCCAAGCAGCTTCCAGGTTGTTAATTTTTTAATATTGAAAATCAAAAAAGATGCTTAATGAATTTGAGCTATGCTGGCCATTGTTTTGGTGCTGATGGCTGCTACTGTCATGCAAGGAGCAGTTCAAAACTGATCGGGAGAGGAACAAAAAGTTCTTTTTGTTCTCCAGAATTCATAGAATGACAAAAAAATAAAAGAAAGCAAAATTTAATGACTTTGGGAACTTTTATTAGGGTTTGAACAGTGTGACTTTGACAGATATCTCAGACAAATACAGTTGGTCCTCTGGACTGCGTAAAATGAGATGTTTGAGCCTGGCTCAAGCCAAGCTGATGTCAAGACATTACTGACAGTCCTCACCTTGAGGGCTGTGTGCGGACGTGGCACTGGAATAACCTGCCCAATGCAGATGTTTTCTCTACTGCGTGGGTTCATGCACATTTGTGGAGTCAGCTGAGAGTTTCTGTATTTTATTTCATTTGGTGGAGATAGGAAACGTAACATATAGATGGTGTGGATGTGCCTTCAGCACTGCCCACTCTGCTCTCGAACAATAAAAGCAAAGTTGATTTGTGTTTGCATTCAGGAACGACAACGAGTTCCAGCAGAATTGCCAGAAGAGGGCTTAGTTCCACACATGGATAATAGAGATATTGCACGTGCTGTCGTCTTGTCTTATTGCAGTCAACTGCTTAAAGATACTGTCTCCAGCTTTCCAAGTGATTTCTATTAGCACCTATCCTCAGCAAATTGGAAAAGTCGACTGACTCCTCCAGCATTTCAGCTGGAGGTTTTAGAAGTAAAAGTTATTTCAGCCTCTCCTTTATCAAAATGTCTACACATTCAGACAAAAATATGCAGCACTGGATCTACAGCACTGTTAGCTCTCCAGAGAAATGGGAAGGGAAGGAATGTCCTCTGGGAATTCTCCATGAACAGGCAACAGCAGCACATCAACTATTTTAGCTACTTCTTTGCAGATGGTTTGACAATCTGTTACAAGTTATACCCCAACATGCAATAGTCCCACTCTGCTTTTCTTCAAGTGATGATGTCTCTGGGTATCTAGCTCCAAAAAAAAAATATTCCCCTTCGATCCTAATGACACTCTTTGTCTGATGAGCTTTCTACAGATACCCACTGATCAGCAGGATGACTCCAGAACCTATTATAGTCTGCCAGGTAGAAATAGAGAAATCTATTAGCCCAGGCTGGGTTTGCTTCATCATCGTGACAGCTTCCCATGAGCCTGCATTCATCAGATTCCCTCAAAACAGCCAGCCCCCACATCATCTGACAGCTAGATTTTCATGACCGGTCTCTAGGTTAATACATCTTTAATCTTTATTTAATTACTTATTAATAATCCAGGTCCTGATCCATTCCACCCACTCACCCCTTTATTTTATTTTACAGTCCTTACTGGATATTTACTGGGAGACCAGACTGATGGCTAAAATTGCTCCTGTGAATGTTCTGGCATGAACTTCCTGGCAATTTTGTTAATCAAAATAAAATAAGCACATAAATATCTCTTCTTATTAAAGGACACTGGGCACATCTAGTTAAATATAGCAACAGGTTTCTGTCTAACAGAGGTGGCAGAAAGATTTCTGTGCTATTGTACCTGCTGCCGCAACCACTCTGGAAACCACATCAAACAGAGGTATAAGCACTCTTTCTGCAGACCCTGCCTGGTGAATTATCACTTCTAAAAATGTGCTTCATTATCTTTTGAAGTGCAGGGGTGTAAACCAGGAGTAAAAGTAGACCAAGGGAAAAATAAGTAGAAGGAAGGAAGACTCAGACAGTTTTGATATACCATAACTGTCATATTTATGAGTTATCCCCACATATTTTTTTTTTCCTAGAGAGTTTTATTGGAAGGTGAGATTTTCTGTTGTATTAGACTTAAACCAATCCTGGTTCTAATTTTCAAAGTTCTTTGTCAAAACATATGTCAAAGAGAAAACCTGAGAACATTGCAGGCTGAGGTAAAGCAGACTGAAAAGGGCATAACCATTTCCAATCCAGTGTAATTTGTTGAACAATCAAATCCCATTAAGCCTGTATTTGCCTCTCTAAATACTGGATGGATCTGCTCAAGTTGACTACATTATAGCATAACTATCTATCATGTTTCTGCACAGCATCCATGTGAGCTTTCCTGTCGCCCAGCACTAGCAGACTCTCCTGCGGACTTGCGCTGAGATATGCAGCAGCTTTACCCTGGTAGGGTCAATTCTTCAGTAAGCATTTTGGTTCTTCAGCACTCTCTCCGTCACGCTCAAGTCAGAGTCACGTGCCTTTTTCTACTATTCAGGTCACTGAAGTTCATTTTCTATCTTCAGATTGCTTTGTTAAAGAATTACAAAAGCTAAAATGAAATCAGTTCTTTTAGTTCTTTACAGAGGGGAAATGTCCAAGCTGATAACCAAAGCGTTACTGCAGCTCTTCACTAGAAGCGTGTATTTAGTAGAGGTAGGTGTTTCTGTGTGAGCTTTAATCCCACAGGCAACAATAGTCACAGTGGCTTCGGTTGTAGCTAAGTATCCATGGCCTTGTCTCAGCTTTGCAGCTTTCTGTGGCTGCTAATCTATTAATAATGACATAAGATCATTGCACCAGGCCAGCTTGAAAGTGTATCAAGGCAAGATATCTTCCCTCCTACAGTAGAAAGCAGTGGACTTGTAAGACAGAGTGATATTTCTAAGGTATGTTCTTCAAACCCCCTGTGAATTGCAGCTTAAATCTTGAGGCATGTATAGTGCCTGCGTGGAGAGAAATCTCAGTGGATTTTTCTTCCAGTATGTTTTGCAGTTACTTTTTGAACTCACATAAACTTTTAACATCTCCAGCTTCCCGTGGTAATGAGCTCCACAGTTTTAATTGCATTATGTGTGAAGGTTTTTTTTTCGTATGCTATCTAAAATCTGTCATCTGTTCATTTCATTTAATTCCCTTTAATCCTTGCATTAGAAGAAAAATGAATAATTGTCCTCTGTGCACTTTTCCATTGGTCCATTGATTTTATAGACCTCTATCATGTCTTCCTCACTTATCTCTACTCCAAATTGAAAAGTCTTAATCTACTTATCCCTTCCTCTTATAGGAGAACTGTTCCTTACCCTGCTAAGATTACTATCTTCGCTAGCTACGTAAATAGAGATTGCAGTATGTCTAAACCATTGACAGATTTTAAGACTGTTGTAATGTTAGAAAAGAGGTAACAGCTCCGTGATAAATATTTGTCTTCAAAGATTTTTTGGTAGTCAATGTCTCTTAAATTTCTGCGCAGTGAGGGGAAGAAGTACTGTTCCCAGTCTCCAACTGCTGCATAAATATTCTTCAGCCCCAGGATCGTGAATTGATTGAAGGCACAGCTTAATGCCTGTTGCTCTCTCTGTTAATCCATAAATCGTGTCAGATATCACAGTCCTCGGGCAGGAGACTTCCATGGAGAACAGGGGATGTGGAAGAAGCATTGTGGCTAATTAGCTCAATGACAAGAATATCAATTTCTTCACTGTTAAAGTCACTTTTTCTTCATAACAGTAGAAGGAACTTCCTTATGACCAGCAAAACCTGATTCATGGTTTCTGGCATTTGTAGTCAACCTATGGCCCTTGCCTGTTTCTGTTCAACGTACCAGTTCTTCTGCGTCTGGCTCCCATCTCCCAGCTTTCATCTCTGACAACAAGGACCTGTCCCTCTGGCCACCCTCCTAAGGCAGTGTAGATTCTTCAGCTGCATTTTCTCTTCTCAGGGGAGCTCACCAGATCACGTTCATCCTCTGCATAGGTCTTCAGAAATTAATCTGGTCCATGCTAAGCCACAGTATCTTTTAATGAGATCCTGGCATACCTTCTAAAATGTGAGCTTTGCTCTTTCAGAGTTGTTTTTACTCCATCCATACTAACACATGTCAGCACTCCTCACAGTTACAGTCCACTGTAAACATGAGAAAATAATTGTACGTTTTGACTCAAAACTCTCAGGCCGATGTGAGAATCCATCTATGAGAAGAGACAGGGTTGTATCAGCTTTCTAGGCCAGCCACTACACGGCACAACTGTTAGGAATCCTCATTCAAATCCCACCTCGGGAAGGCACTCTGACGAAGCCAACATGACACCAAAGCCGTGTCTGTACATGAAGATGCAGAACAATCCGCTTCTGGGCTGGGCATCCCCTCAGCATCATTGCTGCAATGGGCAGGAGTTTGTCCCCAGCTGTCACCTATTTCCAGCCGTCAGACACAGAAAGGCATTCAACCGCTAAAGCACAGAGTCTCTCTCTGATTTGTGTTTCTCTAGGAAACTGCCGGTGATCTGCCCTTCATGGGTTTGGCATCTAATGACTTCCCGGAGCAGAAAGGGGCAGGGATGGGTTTATGAGCAATGTGGCAGGGAAAGGGCATGCGCAGTGAGTCACACAGAGAAACTGTAGCAGGTGACAGCTTTCAAATAGATAAATAGAGACTGATAAAAAAGCAAAAGTTAGCTTTTTCTATCAGTCTGAGTGGGAGAAGGAGTCTCCAGTATCTTCACAGGGCACTTTTTTTCCCCTCTAGTTTGAGGGATTTGAGTGCTCTTCAAAATGAAAGACAGCTAAAAAGAAAAGAAAAAAAACCAACCAGACACCACAAAAACAGAACTAGACGTAGATTAAAAAGAAAAAAAAAAAAAGGAAAGAAAAATTTATATCAGCCTAGTAGTGGAAGCAGTACTGTGGGTGTGCCTGTGAGGTACGCTGTCCAAACGTGATCACCCTGGCTTGAACTTCTCATTCCTGGCTCCCCAGATGTCCACAGGAGGACACTTCAGCGCCGACACGAAGCACCAAAGAGTGCAGTCCTAGGCCTCCCTTCCGCGGATCACACTTCTAGTGAGAAGCACACTGAGCGATTAAAGGTCCTGCACTCATTTTCACTTGTGACTTGAGTTGGAATATTCAATTTAAATTTCAAAAACTGGCAGTTAAAAACTGCCACTCTATTTGATTCAGTACTCAGAATGGTTTCCCTTTCATTTCCAAGCAAGGGTTCAGATTGATTTTTATTTTTAAATCCAGATCACTGTGTCTACCCTGTTATGAATTACAAAGAACATTCCTGGCTGGTTCCAATCCATTCTAATCTGTCAGTCTTTGGCAGAGACTACAACTATAGGCACTTGAAATTAGATTAATTTCTGCTAAGGCAAAAAGAAATTGCTGTTTTATTGTTAGCATCTATTTCAGAACTTGGCTTTCTGAGCACCACTGGGATGTGGAATTATCGCTTTAAACCCTCTGGGCCAACCCTTAGCATCTGTGCCACAAATTTGCTCCACCTCAAGTCACATCTGATTAACAGCAGGATTAGATCGATCCGTTTGGTGCTGCAGTTAATTCATGTCAATGTTCCACCAGCATTATCACGTACTGACTGGGGCAAGGGAAGCAGCGCAGCCGCCGGGTGTCCTGGTGGTTGTCGGGATGCTGTTGGCATGGGTAGGGTGTTGTTTGCCTGAGAGCGTTCGTTGCCAGGGATCGCTGCCTTCTCCCACGCTCCTGTAGCTTGCATGGGATGCGACCTTGGATGTCTCTGCCTTTGGACTCCATGGTTTGCAATGGGATGTATAGCTCTGCTCTGGATACCTAAATCATATGTTTGGTGTTCCTTCTTATGCTGTCTGGTTAAATTTCTCAGTTTTAAATCTGTGACTGCTCAATCAGGGGAATAGAGGAGAAAATGCTGACTGCATTGTGAAACTCTGAGCTGAGAGGCTCATAGATCAGCTGTATCTGAGCAGTAACACTTTTTGAAAAAGCTCCTGGCAATATGTCCCTGGGTTAGATCCATGTTGAATGTATAATTTCCTTTCTACCTGTTTCAAAAGGATGCAGATCGAATAACAACCCAATGCTGTTAGCAAGCCCTTCCTCCTGAAAGGACAGGTCGTTCTCTTCTCCCTCATGCTGGAGAGTTGCTCACTTATACTAGTGGTCCGTTCCGTTTCCAGAGGATTTCTGAGATTGGAAGGCACAAGTGGGTTGTGTAAAACAAACTAACATAGAGACAGCAAAGGTTATGTGCCTGGTCAGAGGCCAAATTAATTACCTTCATATTTTACATTGCACTAGCTTTTCTGCTCACCTTCAGGTTAAGCTGGTGTTGCTTGTAAAGAAAAAAAAAAATACAAATAAAAGTACAGCATGAAGTTGTCAGCAAACTCAATCATTTGCCTCTGTAGGAGATTCCCACACCTGTCTGATGACAGACAGCCATCGGAAGGAAAATCAATATATCTGAATCCATTTTTTTCATATGACTGGATCTGTGGCATACAGGGAGGAAAGCTGAGCAGAAAGGTGGCAAGCCAAACGAAATTATTTCTGGATGAAAACTAGTTTTCTGTGAACAAATGAAAATATTCCTTTTAGCACTCTCTCTCTGGACATGCTGCTCATTCGGGTTAAGATACTGTTGTAAATTGGGGCTTCACTGAAGTTTAAGATAGTAGAAGGTTAAGAAACTCTGAGCCAGTATAACCCAGAAATAAACAGTTCTTTCTGCATGAGATTTTGCCTGTATTAAAATTAAATATCATGATAGGAAATAGATTTAATATAGTGGAAGAAAATCTTAGGAAATTTTCTGTTGGGTCTGTTTCACTCCTCGCAGACAATTCATATTCATAAACATCAACATGCAGAGTCGCATTCATATTCTTTCCTCGTTCTAGGATGTGGAAGAACATTTAAGGCTCACAGAAGAAATCTGTAGTGTCTCCACATGGTTCTTGTTCTACATGGGGCATTTGTGATATATAAGCTAATTGGTTAGCAGCAAAAAGATTTTACAAATGTGTTATTACTTGCTGAATTTCACTGCTGCATCCAAGTAGTCTGTTTAATAAATATTTGCTGAACAGTGAACTATATTCAGAGTGAGTTCAAAATAATTTAACTGCATTCAAATCTGAATGAGATGAGCATGCAAAGGTTTGGTCCAGTCTTGGATCTATTAAAGAGCTCTTTTGTTGAGCACAGCAGAAGACAATCTGCATTAGTGAAATGCAAAACAGAGAAATTAATCAAGGAACATATTTTCTGAAAAATTTTCTTCCAGCTCAGCTTATGATGGATTTGTTGTTGACAATAATGCAAAATTAGCATGCACAACAATTCCATCTCCCTGTAACAGATCCATGAAAGGTTTGAGCAGGAGCAGCTGGCATGGAAGAATCTGTAGCAAATCAGGAAGATACAATTACTGGGAAGCTGCTTGAGAAGAGATGGACTTCAAAGATGCACATCAATCAGGGAACACTGGAGATTAATACAGCATCTTGGGAAAAGCCTGAGTGAATCTTAGACAACGTCATGCCATAAAGATGGATTTATAATTTCAGGGCTTTATATCTCCATGAGTGCTATTTCTGTAATATTGATAAAATACAGTGAAAAGTTGAAATTAAAATGGTCCCTTTAGATACACTATTATCAAAAGGTCCCTGCTTTTCTTTTTTCTTACCTTGACAACCCTCTCTCCAGATATCAGGCCTTATAAATCTCTCTTCTTGTTAGACAAAAGTGCCATACTGAAACTAAATAAGTAAACACATGTCATTGCCACCTGGAGGTTCAAACACTCTCTAATTATCACTCCTTTTAAGCTCTTGACACCACTCCATATTTTACCTACCTACACCTATGGATCAAATTCTGATCTAAGGTATTTTGGCTTGCTTTGATCACCAACGCAGCAGCTCGTGTTCTGTACTCTGCTCCTGGAATATTTAGAAGAGAGAAAAAAAGGAAAAAAAATCATTGATGATAAATTTCCCAAGAGAACCCAGAAGAGCATGCTGGCTGGTGAAAGGACAATGCAGGATCAGAGCATAATCCCAATCTCTGGCTGTAACAGCAGGATTGAAGTTTTCCAAGGACTTGTTGAAGATCCGTGCTCTACTTTCCATGGTGACACTGTGCACTGACCACGTCTACTGTGGGCAGGGTCGCTACCACTACCGTGATGGTCCATATTGGTTGATTTCAAATATTAGTTATTTCTATTGCAGATAAGCACCAAAAATACCAGTGCTGGGTACCGTTGCCAGGTTATACATGTACCAGTGGTGATAAGCAGTGAGGAAATGCATGTCTGCCTTTAGTTGTGCGAAAGTCCAGGACCTAGGCGAGCTCGCCCGAAACAAGTGCAAGAGTCGCCCTTTGCCGCAGCTGTTCACGTGGGCAGTGGCGCAAGGGAGGTGGCCACAGCTACAGCTTGCTGCCTGAGACAGGCGAGTCGCGTGCCCTCAGGAGGTTTGACAGCAGGCAATTACCTTAGACCAGGCATTTAACTTTTGGACAGGTGAGATTAGCCCTGGTTTAGGTATGCAAGGGCTGGCGTGCAGCCCAAGAAAACCATTCCTGAGCATTTTCATCCAAGTGAGGGGAGAAATAACATCTTCAAATCTCACAGCAAAAAGGATTGTTGTTGGAAAGCAACGCTAACAGCTGCTGTAATCTTTTTCTAGTGAAATTAATCCCTACAAGGCACTCCAGTAAAGCTCTATTCACAACCTGTATTTTTCTTGCATCCTTTCAACAGGATTGAGCAGACGTCGAGTGGTGCCCTCTCCAGCAGTTTGGCTGGCATCCTTGACATGTAAATAATTTCATCAGTAAATTGTGGGATCTTGTGATTTTTTTAAAAATCCGTAGCACTATGAGCATATGAAACATGGAGAGTTAAGACAACTGCTAATAAGAAAGAATTTGTAATGAGACAAGGAAAAAGTATTCAGTGGTCTGCAAGATGGTAAGGTCAAATAGTCAAAGCTGCTCATTGGCTTTCTGTGTATCTCCTTGGCTTAATGTCTCGTCGTCTTAACATGGATTAGGTCCCTTAAAGTCATAGGAACCTAAGGGGAAAACAGCAGCAGTTCCTGACAATCCAAAGATAAGCAACAAAATATAATTCACAGCAGAAGACACATTGCCAGTTACACTTAGAAATATCTGGTTCTTACCTTGCAGTGAAAACTCTAAATGAAACTACAGTGAAAGCAGATTTTTTTTCTTTTTTTTTTCTTTCTTTTTTTGCTTTCCTGACATATTTTTCAGTTACTGCAATCTCTTAATGTCAGACCTCATAACAGGAGAGGTAGTGGACATGATAGGGATAAACGAAGCCAATAATTCTAGGGAAAGGAAAAAACCTCACACAGATCAGTCATATATTCCAAAGCAGCAAAGAACTGACTGCAGTAAGATAAAGAGATGATAGAAGATTAATAACTCAAAAGTTATAGATAGGATGCAAGCATCCAGCTTAAAGATAAAAAGATCTGGAGTCGGATTATACGTGTTGGAGTGAATGTGTACACTTTAAGGTCCAAACTGTTGCAAAATAAATATAATTCAGAATTCTGGAAAATATAAAATAGCCTTCCCACTTTGTCTCATCAAACTTACTAGAGTGACTCCCTCCGGACATGCGGTTCACAGACTTACAAGCACTAATGCTAAAGCAAGACAAAGTAAGCCTATAGCACATGACGTGTTGTTTAATCAATGACACAGATGTCTGATTAAACATCACTCATATCGTTACTTCTTCTGATGAACCTGAATTTCCTTCAGCTTTTGTTTGTACGTAATGCGTATTTCAGTTGATGGCGTATTTTTCGCATGATGTAAGTTCAAGGCTGCAGTAAGGTGGCTTTCTTAGGCTGATCCAACCAAAAGCATCCAACCAGAAGATCAAAGCATAGGCTGCAAAACAATACTTGCTCAACTTGTTACCTAAAGGCCTAAAAAAAGGTCAGAGACAATTCAAGCACATATAGAGCAGGCGTATTTCCCAGGCAGCAGCAGCAGCGAGACCGTTCTTGCTCCTGCTAATTGCATCAGACACACAGAAGGTGCAGGCGTGGGGCAACTCTGTCCTCTCATCTCTCCTGGTAAAACAGATCGCTTTTAAACCTGCAGTTTGATGGTATGAATGTTTCGCCTCCTTCTAATGCAGCACTCGTCCCTCTGCTCCCGCTGCCCTCCGTCATGCCTTCCGCCGCGCAGCAGCTCCGCGCGCAGGCTTAATGCCGGTTCATGTAGCCCCGCTCAACTTGCTTCGGCGGAGGCTCGTGAGTAGCTGGTCAGAGCTCTAAGGACCAGTTCAGCGGCGCATTAAACCCATTTTACTACAGGAAAGTGTCTAACAAACAGGGATGTGACGCTAACTGCAGTGAGATTTTACCCAGTGCTAAAGATAGGCAACAGCTGAATTACTGCTCTGACAGAAGAGGCTTCACCCAGGGATCTGGCATAAACTTAATTTTCTTTCGTGGATTCTTGTTTTGAATTTCCTATTTTTATGCTAGGGATAAAATTAATTGCATGTTATATATATATATATTTATATATATATTTACCATGTTACCAGGTGGGGTTTTTTTTTTGCTTTTCTGTGTCTTTGGAAAGCCAATTAAATAATAAAATACATTCAAGAGTAAAAGTGACCCTCTCTTAGCCAGGCGTTCTTCTAATAAAAACCAAATTATCTCCTACTGAGTATCACAGCAGTACACCTTGCTCTCTCTAGGAAAATTTACATTAATATAGATAATTCAATCTGGAGTTGATGTAAAAAATTAAATAATATTTTTAACTACTGATAAATATCTTTTTCAAATTATATTGGGTAGGGAAGAAGAAGATGTAGTTATAAACTGTTTTATCCCAAATGAAAAATAGATGAGGCTGCAATGAAGTTTGAAATACTAAAATCTGCATTAAGAAAATTATTATAGAATATTGAAACCATAATAAAACAGGGATTTTAAGTGAAAATACCAGCCATTTCAGTGCAGACATATTCATATTTAATGCCCGATTGATGTTCATCTTGTCTAAAATGAGCTATTCGGAGATTACGCAGGCATTCTGGGTTTTTTCTCTAAGGACATTGAAGATTCAGCTGCAACATACACTTATCTGACTTGCAACAAAATACTTAAGAGTGCCTTACTCTTCATTTTATAGCCCTTCCTCTAAGCCAGTTATTCTTTCTGTTCTTTCTGTTACAAAGCCTCCCAAAATATAATGCCAAATTACTCAAACCGCATTCAGAGAGCAGTTAGTGTTATATATCACCAGTGTCACCACTTTTGTACAGACACAGTGCTAATATATCTAGCCTTAAGAAGAATAAACATCATGAAATTAAAATGAAATGTCGAGTGTAATTTTAAAACAGATGGGTTGTGGATCTTGAAATTCAGGGTGCAAGCAGTCTCATGCGCAGAGCTTTCCAGATGTAAAACACCTGAATCTCACCTGTTGTGGGGTCCTTGGGGCCCCACTGAGGTCCCGCCTCCCCTCGTACCCCGCAGAGAAGGTGTGCAGTTACACCAAGGTAAATCATACCTGACGAGGCAGGATGAAATGCGTGGTGACTGCCCCTCTGCAGCTCGGGGAAAGCCTGGTTCTCTCTTTACTGGTGTTAGCCCTTTGCCAGACAGCTGTGACTTCCACTTCCAAAATTCAACTACATACGGCATAGTGAGAAAGGTGAAAAATCCCAGTTTTGAAAAGAAGTGCCCGTGGAGGTTTTTAAAGACTGTTCAATAAATGGTATCACTCTAAAACATAAAAACAGCCTTATTTTTTGGAAAGAATTTATTAGCAGTATGGTAACGGAAGTTCTAACAGGGAGTAGGGGCAGGAGGGAGAGAAGAAATGTGTGCTGAATGATGGGTAGCTGCACACCTTGAATGCTCCCTAACAGCTACCTTCTGTGGCTGTGCAGCTCTCAAGTCGTGAGTTCAAAGATTGATTAATCACCCACTCAGATGCACCATAAAGTTTTAGAGTTTTTCCCTTGGTAGATGTCTGGAACATTTGGGGAAAAAAAAGTAGGCAATTTACAAACAAGGACAAGGAAACCTGAATAGCTGTTATGATTTAAACCCAAGCATTTACTGATAAAAGCTGCCTACTCACTTTCAAGTACTTTGATCAGAGAGGATTGAGGGGGTTGACTGCGGGATGCCCTGCCTTACTGAAGACTTCCCGAAACTGGGGCATGCCAGTCCTGTGAGCCGTTAAGTGTTTCTTGGCATGACATGTAATTTCAGAATGTGTTAGTTTAGTAAATGATGCACTTTCATATTCAAAAGCTCTTCTGGAAAGTTTAAAAAAATAAAAAAAAAAAAAAACCAAACCACCACAAAAGTGGGACAAATCCTCAGCTGGAGTAAAAGGATGTAGTTCCACCAGCTCCCTTAGAACTATGCCAATTCAGGCCAAACAAAACAGCTGAAAAGCTGAAGGAAGTTTTTTTGAGGCAGGTATGTCCTACCCATGTTTAACCCTGATAAAGAAGCTGAGTTCTGGAAACAGCTAGGAAAAGACACAGAATTTAAATGTTTCCCAGGTGTCAGTGAGGAAGTGAAACAGATCTGTGCGCTTGAGTCTGAGACATCGCTCTGTCCTGAAGGCTAGCATCTGGACGTTGGTCATAATCTTTCTTCTGCATCCTCTTGTTCACTGGGACTCTTAGATGAGAAGTCTAATTTTAAGTGCATCCTTGACATTTTCTCCCTCAGCAATAATTTGACATTTTCCACATCTTATTACTTATGAAACCTGACATCATGTCAGTCTTCCAGCATGAACTTTCAGCTACTTCAGTTTTCTTCCTACTTAATTACAGCCATGATTGAAGGAAAATTGTTAGCGTCTCTTGTCCAGCTAGCCCACTTATGGGTAAATTATGGCATATCCAGATCCAAATCATGTTTCTAAATGTATTAGCATATTGATGTAAGGCTACAAACGGATGTATACATATTTTTATACATATTTGAATGTACATGCATGTATACACATGTATGTAAACATTTTGCAGCATATGCACCTTTGACAGTAAAAAAGTGTTAAATGGCCGTATTTTGCAAAGGACATTCAGTGTTAAATTAATATTAATTACATTACTTGTAGAATGTGTGTGCTGTTCTGACTATTTTCTTTTCACTTCAGTTAAGGAAAATTGTTCCAAAGCTACATACATCAGCACTTGACAAAATACAAAAATACAACTGGTTTTCAGCTCAGACAGCTTACTTGTGGCCTTGCAGGCGAGGATTTACCCAATAGAAAATTATGCCCTAAATAGAAGTGAAAGCAGTGGGAAATCAAAATTAATTTCTGAGCAAAGAGCGATTTCTTACAGATCCTTTAACTATTGTGCTTTGATACAGCGTTATCAGAAAGACAAAAAAACCCTGTTGCAGTTGGGTGGTCTCTAGAAGTTGAGTCTTTGCGCCTGCGGCTAGTGGTGCTGCTTTTGGCTCTGCGGGAAGAATTGGAGGAAGGATGAGTTGAAAGACGTGGTTTGTGTCTTGGTTTTACGTGAAGCAGAACTTCATGTAAACTCTGTCCGTCTCGTAGTAAGGCTGTGCTGAGAAAAATGTCTATAGTGAAAAGTTATACTGCTGCTCTGTAGAAAAGGCCGAGGCGATCTTCCGGAGCTTCCCGTGGATAAGCACATGCCTGCGACCGGAGACACACGGACAGAGGTCATGCTGGCGGAGCAGAGTCCTGCTGCTCAGGGCAGGGACAGCAAACTCCTGTTCTCGCCCCGCCGCTCCTCAGGTTCCCAATCCTGGGGGAGATCCCAGAGGCTCGGGGAGACCTCGGCTGAGCCCCGAGGGCGGCTGGAGAAGCAGCAGTTGTGTCAGTGCCGCGCTGCGTCCCTGCCCTGAGGTCAGAATTCCCGCTGCGTCCCCAGGAAGGTGTGAGCCCTCCTGGCAGATTGAGGGTAGCACGTCACACCGCGTGGAGCTTATTCTCCTGGTTTACTCTCACAGAAAATCCAAACCCTGGTGGATTTACTTTCCAGAATAGATATTTCATTCTTCTGATTGGGGATTTTTAAAAGTTAATCGGTGCTCTGAATTCAGGCAGTGACGCATCCCCGCTAGCCACAGACACGAAACAGGGGATGCTGCTCCAGCATTTTGGGACGGGGAGCTGGCGAGGGAGTCTCAAACTTCAGGGACAGGCTGGTTCGCCGGCGTGGCTGCGCTCCGCCCCATCTGCCAAAGTGGCAGCGTGCCTGCTGGAAAATCGCTCCGTGCTGCAAAAGCGGGTTGTGCGCTGGGGTGAAAATGGCAACTTAAACATTCCTCGTTCCCTTGTAAAAACAGCAAGCTTTTCTCAGGACTTTTCAGTTGAGTTCCTCTACCTGCATGTATGCGTGGGGGTGTGTGTATATGTATTTATGTTATAAATATGTATGTGTGTGCATGTGTACCCACAGATATATTTGCCTCTTGTTTCCTTCAAATATAGATTATTCGCAACTTCTATTTTCTACTTGAATTGTAGTCCTTAAAATTGTAGCTCCTTGTTTCTCTGCCCTTCATTTGTAACCATCAGAAATGTATATATTGCTATTGCTACGGTGTGAAAAAACTTCTTTGAAGGCATTGAGCGCCAGAATCCAACTTCCGTACGAAAATAATAATTGAGAAGTTTGGGATTTTAATGTTGACTCTTCTGTGTGATAGAAAATGTTCTGATTCCCCTCGTGACTAAACAGAAGCAACTTAGACTGATTTTATCCCTTACTACCATCACTCACTCTTCATCTAAAAATGCCAACTGGGTTTCAGAGTGAAGTCTGAATTCATCTGGTCAAATTAACCTTCTCAATAGTCTTAAAGCGAGAGCTGACCTTTGCTGAGGTAGAGCTTACATCAAATGCTTTAAGGAAATCTTCAGAACCTAAAGATTGTTCTGCAAGTGAGTTGTTGTCTTCACATTAGGAGCACTATTTAATATACAGAGAGCTTGATTTCTGTCAAAATGCAACAGAAAAAGATGCAATATTTTTGCTTGAATGCTGAAGTAAAACCTTTAAATGGAGCCTCAGTTTCCACTGTAACAAAAAATGTCAAACTGTGAACCTGTTTGTCCATCTTATATGATTGAAATATTATGCACTAAATTTCACTTTGGAGCACATACTTTTCACCTCTGCCTACGAAAAATTAATCTTGAGTACAATTTGGTTTCTTGACTCAGCATTTTGGGAGGAAAGGGAATGCTGAGAGGAATCCCTATGTGTCCCAGAACAGGGAATAAAGAAGAACGATAAGTGACATCCATAGCGTTTGATGACTGAACCCCACCTATTGCAAGCTCACTGGCTGGTTGTACTTTACATGGCAAATGAAAATGAGGAAAAATATTGGCTCGAGTGGTAACAAAGCTAAATCTGATACAAACATTTCTGGGTTTGGGGGTTTTCTTAGTCATTGTAATGCTCAGGGCAGCACTGCTGCGTGCTCCAGGTCGCTGCCTGTTCAAGGGCAATGTGATGCTTTGTCCTTTTTGGTTTGAAATCTGAGTAAATGTTGACTCTTCATTTACCTTGATCAGTATCTCATATTGTAGGGCGGTTGTAAGGAAAAGGTACCCAAGGTCAGCTGCAAGAAATCAGAACAAATCTTATACATATTACCCACTTGTTTTAAAAGCATAAATTGTAGGATTTGCAGATTCTCTGCTCCTCTTAAACATCTGTCCCATTTTTCTTCCCAGGACTGCAAGGGACTATTTGAAAAAATCCAGCAGCATAAAAATACGGCTATAAGCCAATGCCCTGCTCTGCTAAGAGCTCCAAAGTATTTGTGACATTTTCCTTATACTGTAGATCTTGAATAGATCTTAGAACAGAGGGGATGATCCTGAAGTTTAATTGTCCCTGTGAAAATCTCAGTTGGAAGCACATGTCACAAAGCAGCAATTACTAATGATCTTAGAAAACTGGAAGAATATATTCTCACATATTAATCAAAGAAACTTTACTCTAACTACAAAGCAGCCTTGGGAAGTGGCTAGTATAATTGAAGAAAGGATTCTCCCTTGGGGAATAACATAGGTATGGCTAGAACTTGTTACGTCTTTCCATCTTGCTGCTTAGATGGATTACGCAATTAACAAATCTGCACGTCACACGTGCAGTGGAGGTATACCTGTTTCTTCTCCGAGCTGGTGGCCTATAGTGACAAATCAGGACATCAGAAAATCTGTGAGGGCTGCCATATGGGTGTGTTAAGAGCCCCTCTTGCTCTCTTTCAGTGTAAGAAAAACAGATATGCTTTGGTTTGTTTATTTTTACTAGTAGTATATGGGGATCATGAAGGTCAAAGCAGATTTTGTCCGTGGTGCAATTCAAAGCAGCAAGGAGGATTATCAGTACCAGGTTTTAGTATCAATTTGGAATCTAGGTACCACAGAGATGGGCTGAGAATCATAAAGATATGAGCATCTGTTCAGCTTCCAGTAATGCTAAGCTTTCTTATTCCTCTGGCACAGATTTATTTATATGAAGTGAAGCAGTGAAGAAAAAAAAAAGTTGGCTTAGCTGCAATTTTATTTATTTTTTTTTTTTTATCTAGTGTCATGAAAACCATTAGTTTTGTTTCAATTGTAAGTTACAGTTCCTTACAGTAACTGTAAGTTACAGTTCCATTTTCATTTTTGGCATTGTGGAAAATTGTTTTCTCCAGGTAAATACTGGCAGTTTACAAAGGCTTACATGAAAACTGAATGGAAATTGTGTGAAAATACAGGGGCTGTCATGAATGCTGTAAACTTTTCCCACCACCATCCTGCAGGAAAAGAATGGGGAGCTGTACTTGCATTTCCAAGTGCTTCTGTATATGAACTCGAAAGCCGAAGGTGGATTTCAAATGCATAGTTTTTGATCAACTTAAAAAATGAAAAGCAGCTGTGTTTCATATCAAATAAGCCCCCCAAGGTTAAATACCTTGGTTTAGAAGTAGGTTGTTTTGGATCTGCCTATAGCCGAAGGATTTCAGCAGAAAGATACAAAGGTCTTAATGAAAATTTGATCATCTCCTGAGAGGGCACGGTTTTGTGTGAGAATTCAGCTGTGCCTGTCTGCCTGGGTTGGAACAGCCCTTACAGCTGCATTTCAGCTCCGAGCCAGAACAAAAATGAAAACATAACTTACTTTTTCTGCAGTCTCATTAAAATTGAACTAATTTTTGAGAACATTATACCGTAGTTCCGTACTTCATAATAAACTGTTTATTTTTTCCCATATAAATGAGTGTGAACCATTAAGCTTTCAACACCAGCACCTAAAATAATGAGGAGAAACACATTTTTATAAAGAGGATAATTGCAATTGCAGAACTTTCCAAGTGATGCAGTAAATTTTCTCTCAGCTGTAAGACTGGACTTTCTCTAAAAGAGATGCTTTAGTTTATCTTTAAGTTATTAGGCTCATTACAGAAGTCACTGTGTGAAGTTTGGTGGCCGAAATTTTCCAGAACAAACTGACTGAGGCTTATTCTACCTTAAGATCTGGGAGTCTTTGAAAGATTCTTTTACCTCATTAATGAAATCCATTGCATTTTTGCCAGTTTTGTCACACAAATCCTCCTCTGCTACCTCCCATGGTATTGATAATTAATATACACTTAAAATTATTAATAATGGTAGAACAGGAATCAACATTTTCTGCACAGGAGAAAAGGTACTGGTGTCCAGGAAAGGGTAATCCACCCTCACCAGCTGCTATCCTAGTCAGGAAATCACTGCTCTGTTCTTGATGGCCAGCCACACAAAATGTTAAAACTAGTGTTTCTCTGGGATGTAGAATAAAAGTGACATAACTGCAAATGGGTCATTACTTGGAATAACATTTTATTTCCTGGGGGGTTTTTTTGTTTGTTTTTTTTTTATGTAGTAGCCAGAGGGTTAGAGGTATTCAATTAGGCAAGGGCAGTTCTGGTCCTTCATGAAGATAAGCCAATAGGAAGGCAACTAGAAAGAAAATCTTCCCGCTTGTTCGTGCTGCAAAGGCCGTCACATTCACTCCCTTCTTTAGGGTTCAGGTGAGAAAGGCTCCAGGTCTCCTTCAGCCTCCTGCTGTCCTTTAAATTACCCAGCAGAGCTCCAAGGAATATGCGGGAAGTGCAATGAATTTCTTTTCTTGTATTTATTTCTAAGGATATGTTTGATGTCCCTTTTGAGGTCAGGGCATGTAAGTGATTGTACGGTATTTGGTGCTTCCAATTAGTAGCCTTTCTGTTCCAAAATCCAACATCAAAACGTATTGAATGGGCTTTAACTGAATTGCCAGAAAAAAGCAACAAATCTTCTCCAAGCACTCCAGAAGGAATTTCTTCTCTCTTTTTTTTGTTTTTTTTTTTTTTTTCTCAGTAGCAGACAGATTGACTTGTTTGTATGTCAATTTAACAAAGCAAACAGAAAGGACTTCCAGAGAAGGAATATCAGAGTGAGGCGAGGAGGTGATGAAAAACACTAAATGATGATTCATAAAATGATGTGATTATTTATGTAAGGGCTTCCACCCCCCACACCCATCTACCCACCACAGTTCAAACAGGTTTTTTCTTTGAACCAGTTCATCACATAAAATATGCATCAGGATCCAGGGAAATGTGTTTTTAATTAACTGTCATCAGGCTGAGACAAAAAGAAAAAGCCTCTTCCATCAAAATATGCTAAAAATAAAGATGATACCACAACAAAGTGATTGTGTCAAGGATCTGAGCTTTTGCACAGAGCTCTCCTGAATATCGGTTTGCTTTTTCTGTTTGACTGCTTTTACTGTAGTGTTGGACAGTCAAACTACAGCACCACGGCCTCAGGCAAATGTTCATTTTCACCAGACACCCAGCCCAGCACACTGTGCTTAGCACCTCTGGATTCAGGGCTGAGCAATTTGGACTGCTAATGTGCTTTTGGACTGCCAGTTCTGGTATGCGCATTAGTCTGAGTATCGTCCCCTTTAATGTCACTTTTAAATGTTTAATAATCTGATTGTGATAAATGGGCTGGATATTTATCTCCTTCCTCGCAGAGAAGGATCCCATTAGTGAATTCAATAATTTCAGGAGGGCCAGACTTGCTTGCCAGAGATTCAGGTCCAATTTAGCACAGGATCCATTTCTTACTATACCTTATGCCCCTACCACAGGTATCATAAGGGTCCATTCTTCCACCTTCAAATACAAGATGAGCTGCCAAATATTAGTGTAAAAACCAGTTCTGCTGAAAGAATTCCCAGCAACACTGAAGACTTCAGAAGAGCTAAACATTTGCATCCCCTGACTCTCTGGATGTGCAAGCATTCACGTTACTTATTCCTGGCTAAGAGACAAAGGTATCTTTATCTTCAGAAGGGCATCCATTTCTGCTTGTCTCACAGAAGAATAATAATTCCATTTAAGTCAAGAGAGAGATTTCAAGTCAATTAGAACATAGCTAGTAGATGTCTCTTCTAAGATGTCACTGTAAAACCTCAGGAAAAGTTTTGTTCGTTATGTAAATTATACTAAATCACTGTTGTGCTGTGTGACTCTTCTTGCCACTCCCCCATTTGTCCTAAGAATAAAATTTGGCACATGTTTAGATTACAATGAAAATCGCTCTCATGCCATAAGAATCTTCTTTCCACTATTTATTGCCATGCCCAAGCTATTCCAGAATAGCAGCTCTGGGTTTGAAAAATTTATCTGAGTTAGGCAAGTCTTGATAGACCCACCTGAGAGTCCTAGCACACACTTCACTGAAACACATTGATTTAGCTTAAAGAAATTCACATCTAACGGTGGTTTTGGACACACTGGCCTTCTCCAAGTGATGTGAGAAGGAGATACTTGGATCTGATTATGATGACTCAGAGATCATTAAGAGGGTGAGGAACTGCCTGGGCATACCCTGGACAGAAGCAGGAAAGTATGGTGAGGACTTTGTGTCCCAGGCTTGCTGCAACGTCTGGCTGCTGCCAGCTATTAAGTTGGTCTTGTAATACCAATCTACCTTGCAGATTTTGGCGTCAGCTGACTTTTGTTTAATATCACTTACTTTTAAGTAGGTGTTTTTTCTTCTTTTGCACATGTGTTAATTCATACAGCGAAATCCTTCTGGAATACTGGCTTGTGTCCTAGATTTCCCGTTCTGTTGATGGTAAGAAAGTACTTGAACGGTCCCCATAATTTTTCTTTTCATAGACAGGAATGATATTAAAATGTAACGAAGAAAATTATCGACTAAATAAGAGTAACGAATGGCAGCTTTTGTCTGCTCTGAGATTTACTGTGCAGTTATAAACTCATCAATGTGTCGCAGACTGGAATATTTTGCCCCACACTTTTGTGCCTGGTGCCTGTCATGAGGAGCTGCTGTAAATTCCCAGGGAGGGAGAGCCACTGTGAAGTGAGAAATCAAGTGTTTCATGCAGTACCCTGGACTTTCTCTCCTTAATAGGAAGAGCCTTGCAGAGGACACTGAGCACACTAGCCAGTAAAGACAAAAAACTCTCTCAGCGGAGGAAATGCCAATTTAAGAAGAAAGCCTTTTTTGTGCCAATGGTCCTCATGTTTTCACAAGGCAGATGCTTCATTTGCATTCATGCCAACATCCTTGTGTTGAGAAGCCAAACCTTTCTAATCTGTGAGGATAAAAACCGTGAACTTGGAGCAAAAAGAACAGGAGGGATCTTTCTCAGCTGCATCTCCAAACTACCTCTTCCCTCTGTCAACCTGCTGGGTGCCGGCTAACTGGGATTGTTAATGCCTCTCGCTCCAGAAACCATGTCGCGGCTGCTCTCATTGTCAGAGGGCGGAAGCACTACAGAAAGTGGAGTTTTGCAGTCTCCCTCCTTGGATGGAGCGGGTACCCCCTTTTCCTCCCCGCCGTGATTTCCTCCCGTGCGCTGAGCACATGCCACGGGGCACAACTCTTTGCTGGAAACGGAGCGGAGCTGCTCCCTGGGCTCCCTGGGAGCCTTAGCCAGAGCCTGCAGCGGGGCTAACATTTTAGAAATCACTATTTGAGAGTCACAGACAGGCAGTCAGGGAATCAAGATAGACAACACTAGACACAACTTGATTCCCCTGGGTACAAGTTGGATTCAGAGAGGCTTTGTTTAGCTACGACCATCCTTCTATGCTGAAAGGTGCCTTCTTTTTTTTTTGCTACCCTGCAGGTAGACAAACAGTTTCAATAATATTTACAAAATATATCTAAATTAATATAATCCTTATTAGTATGGGCTAGTACAATCTTACATCTGGGAAATGTTTAGCCTGAAGTCTTGCATTTTCCCTCTGTTTTTTTCCTAAAAATGAAACATATACAGCAACACAAATGATCTTTCACTGGTGTGAAAATTATGACCAGATTTCAGCTTAAAGTCTGAGGGCTGCTGAGAGTCCTCAGTGAACATCGTGACTTGAATTTATTATGCCTATCTTGAGGCATCTTTTTCAGTTGTCTCAGCACCTTGGACACCTTAGCTTCCTTCTCTGGGTGGTGAGTTTTCACTAAAGGAATCACCCTGAGTTTTATTCATATCTTTTCCTTGATTATTGACACAAAACCGAATCCTTAAGTGACTTTCCTTAGAGGAATCTAGGCCTTTGTACTTGTTTACTTTTAAAGGGTGGACAGAGAGTTTTTTTCAGTTGTGCAGTGATTTGTTTTCTTGTTTTGTATACTACCAGCATCTGTGCTCCTGTCTGGTTTGGAATTGTTATGTGGCTGTGACCACACTTGTTTTCTGCTTTCCTATCAGAAAATGATGACTTTTAGAAGCCAGTGATGAACAGTGACCCCAAATGCTTTGACTGTGATGAGTTGTTGTCTGTTAGAAAGTGTTAGCAACCTGCAGCAAACTCCCTTTACCTGTCTCTGTCTTTCTTCTCTTAAACATTTGCTATTTTACTCACAGTTTTAATAAAGATGTTCAGCTCTCAGTCATCACCATCTAAGAACACTGCATGTCTCACATATACCAAAAAAAATGACGAAGATGTCTTATGTAAAGAAAAAATTTCCTAGGTGAATGAATGATTTCCTGACATCAGTGAAGCATCCTCCACGGCTGGTAGGGCTTGCTGTACAGGACTTGCAGGAAGAGTCAGATGGTTCCCAGAGAGAAGATGACAAACCCCTAAACAAGAGAGTCACGTGCATGACTTTCTTCAATTTTCAATTTGTTCTGTTAAAATAGGTAAAACTTTACTTAAAATAAAAGGAGCATCCTCATGCAGCCTATTACTAACTAAACCAGCTTCAGAATATCTTCATTAATTAAACCAGCCTATATGTTTTTCATAAAACTAAAGCTTGGAAGACAATGTGGGGTGCAGTATGAATCCACGTGCCTTATCTCATATATCATAGATCATAGAATCATCTAGCTTGGAAAAGACCTTTAAGATCATCAAGTCCAACCGCTAACCTAACCTTGCCATCCCACCACTAAACCATGTCCTTAAGCACCTCATCTATCCTTCTTTTAAATACCTCCAGGGACGGGGACTCAACCACCTCCCTGGGCAGCCCATTCCAGAGCCTGACAACCCTTTCTGTGAAGAAGTTTTTCCTAATGTCTAACCTAAACCTGCCCTGGCGGTGGATGCTAGTATCCACTTACACTCAAATTGTCTGGAGCTTACACTGCTAGGGAAACTCAGGGGATGACAAAAAGAAGGGAGCGTAAGACAATCCCAGCTGGTTATGACAGTGCTACGTGTTGGGTATGATGAAAAGAGCCAGGGGAATGAGAGACGACTGTCACGGCTCTTAGTGTGTCCTGCGCCCCAGAGCACGGGCAGGCTCCAGGGTGGGAACAGCCGGTGCCAGGTCCCTCAGCAGCCCCTGGAGCTGTGCTGGGGATTGTCCCTTTGGGGAAGATGCAGTGGCAGGGGGTAGGCGAAAATATTTCATGTGTTAAAGCACTACCTGGGGGTGGGTTTAGACAAAAGCGTGTTTCCATTATTAACCCATATTTTTCTTTTTTTGAACAAATACAAGCGACACTGCCATTCAGCCTCAAAACAGAAACATAATTAGGTTAAGTCCGGGGAAACTGAAACATTTGTGTTTGATATGTATATTCACAAACATATAGGGAGTTACTGTAAGCCTAGGCAAGCCGTTGCCATTTAACGTCAATTTTATGTAGGTTTTATAAGTCTATTTTACTCTGCTGTTTCCCCCAATGATTGTTACCTTAGCAACTGCCAAGTTGCATACATACACTTGCTCCGAGAAGCAGAGCTTAACAAAGTAAAGCACCAATGTTTAAGGAGTCACCAGGAACATAGTGTATATTGTGGATTTTTTAACTCTTCTGTGTACTCACCTACATAAGTGGTACATTTTTTTCTGAAGTTTTTCAGGTTTTCTTAAATACCTTTTAGCAGCTAGTCAGCCATAGCATCAACTTTGTCTGTTCCTCTTCTTCCAGCTTCCCAACTCTTTCCAAAAACTTGTATTTCATTCATAATAAGGGTGATGAATCACTGTGAGGTCAGTGATGTATTTGCATTGGGTTGGGACTGTGTTGAATTGGGTAAAACACTGGGTAAGGCTTCATGTGCCGGAGGATTCATATTCACTAGTTGTGTCGATCTGAAAAATGTTTTGATCCACATACAGACTATAATATTTGGCATGGAGGAGCGGGTTGGGATACAATTCAAATTAATTTTGAACCTTTTACCAAATCTGGTTGCTGGGGGTTTTTGGGGTGAGGGTTTGGTTTTGGGGGGGTTTTGTAAGATTTGAAGAAAAGAAGTTGGAAAACATCTGCTTTGCTACCAATCTTTTGCTGTCTTATCCTAGGTACTGCTGTTAACCTTAAAAGAGTAGGAACTCTAACCTTTTATGCAGTAAATGGATATAGGTACATTTTGCATCTGTCATGTTTGGTTATTCTTCCCCCTCCCCCCAACATACCCATTAGGCAATCCTCTAGCTAAAGAAATGCATGTCAATAAGGGATGTCACAGGAGCACATTTCAGTTTGTTCAAAGCAGCTTGTCAGAGAGGCCAGCCTTTATACTTGTTTTCCAGCTGATTTCCTGAGATGCAATCAGACAAGTGATTTATCCAAGGTCGCACACCAAGTTATTGGCTAAGCCAAGACTGTAAGATCCCAGGATGCTCCTCTTTCACAAGCTTGTGCTTTGTTTACTTCTGCCACAAGACTCCGTTCCTGTGCTGAGCTCCCAGAACAGCAATCTTAAAATTGAACATTATTAATATCGGTGAAGTCTTTTCTGCCCAGAGCCTTCATGGTTGGTTTTTTGTTGGTTGGTTTGGTTGTTCTTTTTACACTAGCTGTCTTCCTAGATCTGCTTTTAGCACGACACTTGACTGGAAAAAATCAATTCCTTCAGTTTAAATAACCTGGCGCATACACAATGTAGGAGATATTTCTTAATTAATTTTGTTCTAAGTCCAGTAGATAGCACTTCTGCAGGATGTTATACCTGTAATACAAAGCATGAGCCACTACGAAGACATAGGCATTGGGAAATTACACCAAGTAGTATGAGTTTAATTTGAAACCGATTTCAAATTGGATTTCCTATACAGTGACCTAAGAGCATCAAATTAAGTCAATTTTCTGGAAAAGAGCCACATAGCTGCATTATTGGTACCCTCAGATAACCTCTTTTTGGGACCATTGAGATTTTTATGTATATCATTACATGGGTAAATAAGGAAGAAGGCAAGGGTAAGCCTTTTAATTTTGTACAAGCCTTTAAATTTTGTATGGGCTTGAGTCGTAGTAATCCAATCCTATGCTAGCCAAGTGAGAGGAGGAAAACATGAAGAGAAAGAGAGGTATTCAAATTCAAAGCTTCACTGCCTTATTACTTTCTCTTACAGATTGCCCTGTCATAGGCAAAAAGTCAAAATCAGCATTTTAATAAAGTGCATCGCAAGGAATTTGTTTCCCTTTCCTGCAGGTGAAACAGAATTGAGTCCTCCGTTTATCACAGCACCTTGGCATTCCAACATGAAGTTCAACCATAGTTTTATTTTATTGAAAAATAGTTTCAAAGTTATGGCATTTCTGTCATATCCTATTCTCTTTCAATCTTCTAGCTCTGATCTTTTGCAAATATTTATATCAAAATCTTTGGTGTGGTTGAACATTTTAATCACGTTTCTTAGGCCTGTGTGCTTTTTTCACAGCAGACTGCAAAGGATTCTAGGACCTCAGAACTCAACATTAAAATGGGCTAGGTAGGAATCCAGCCATTCTCTTGAAAAAAAAGATTTAAAAACAAAAGAAAAAAAATAGATTTGAGTCTGATAACACTAATGGGCTTCATTGCAGGGGACTGCAGTTCATTCAGCCTCTCAAAGGTCTGCTTGGAGTGCCAGGGGGTGAAGTACCTGTGCAAAGATGGGGACAAGAAAACAGAGAAGAATTGTGTATTTCTATTAAATGTGAGGAAAGAAGCAGAAAAGGCCTAGTCTGACAGCTTGGAAACAAAGCTCTAATCAGAAAGTGAAGAGAGAACAATAAACTGCAGCTGGAGTTAGTGCAAAAGGGGATGACCAGCCACATGAGTTTCAAGGAAAAATTTGAAAGGAAAATGGTGGGGGTTTTCAGTTATATAAAACCATGGCAGCATAAACAATTTTTTGGCATTTTCTTTCAGTTCTGATCTCTCTTTCTGTTTCCAGAAAAGACCATTAACAGTGCTAAATACATAAATAATCATGGCATGTTCTTTTCCCTTCTTCACCAATGGTGTCTAAAATACAACTGGTCAAGTATAAGGTAAAAGGCGAAAGCTGTATCCTAACATAAAAAATCTACATCTAGCTGATATAGTCAGTTTTCTTGGGTAGATAACAGCAGGAGGCTAGAGTACCATACTGATGCAATGATTAACCTTGCTAATGAACTAATTAGCCTGCCTACACACACTGTGTTGTTTCTCAGTGCTGTATCTGATAAAGACATTTGCAAATAAAAGTATTGCCATGGGACAGAAGAATACCAATCCTCTTTTACTTGCCAAGTTCCAGTTTGGTTGTAGTCCATCTCACTTAGACTTTCCTATTATTCTCCCAAACATAAACAGTCTTGGTTTTTATTTTCTACCTTCACTTTTTAGGTGCTTCTTGAAAATCAATATAATGGTTAAGAGAAAGGACAATAAGCTAGAAAGTATCAGATATCTCAGTGAGAAACTTTGGAAGAAGTTACTTAATATATTTGACATTCATGTTCTTCACGGAGAGGATGATAACGCTTTCCAGAGATAGATGTGTAAGGGTTAATATTTGCCAAACTTTTTGAAATATTTAAATATACACTATGCTGAAGCTGAAGAATAATATTTGTTATTGTTATTAATGAAAATAACGGATGAACTAACGACTATGACAGTAGCTCTGTGTTAGTTAAAATTGGAATACATATGAGTGTAATATATATTTACTTAAATTGTTTTTAAATAGTAGCTGCTAGCTTCTGAAATGAAAGGTGCTAGTCATAAGTCATTATTCTCATCACTAAGCTTTTAGCATACTTTCCTTCTGGAGGGGGTACAAAGAGGCTAAATGTTCTAGTTTATAAAAACAGTTGGCATCAGATTGAATTCAGAAAAGCTCAGGTGCTCGCTCTTCATACGTGCTTCAGTGCTACATCTATTAAGCATTCTGGCACAAATACAGCAGCTGTCATTTGTGTGAGGGCTCTTTGTGGAGATGGACTTGAAGCAAATTTCTAAGCATCCATTTCAGTAGTTTTTCCAGAAGAAAGGCAGTTGATCTTCCCAGTGCCGTAGGTGATCTTCCTATCTCCTGTCTTTGGGGTCATTATAGCTTATGCCAATAACAATGTGGAAGAAAAGAGATGCAAGCAGAACAAGCTTTTACCCCAAGCCCACAATAAAGATCAACCCAGCTCCAGCTGTTGTAAATGAAGCCTTTCTTTCAGGCTGGGGATAAACTCACACCTTCCTTTTGTTCCACTGCCAAGGCTTCATTGCAGATTTGAGCTGTAAATGGTCTATCATCAGCCCAACTTCACTCCCATTCCCATCCCAGTCTTCACCACTTGGTGAACTTTTCTGCTCTGGTACACCAGTGACAAAGGATGTAGATTTACAACTGTCCTTCATTTGACAGAGCTGGTACTACTTTTGAACTTCAATCCTCTGTGCAGCCAAAATGCAACAAAACAATCCTTTCTAATAGAGAAAAGGCAGAGGGGAAACTTGACTGTATTTCTGAAATGCCAGAAGAGCTGGAGGATAATAAAGAGGCTCTTTGGAAAGCAGCGCTTCTCTAAATTCATTGGTCCTTTTTTCAGTGGAAGGAGCACAGGCTCAGCAGCAGGCACGCTGTCTCAGAAGGGAGAAGTCTGCCAATCATTCCTTCAATAATAGTGAGTTCAGCACTAGCAGAACAGTTTGTCAGATCAGCGCTAAAGCAAGTGGGGGTTAAAAAAGTTGAAAGTAAAATGGGGCGTGAGGGCTTTCTCCAGAGCCCACTGTTTGAAGAGAGAGACAGACTTAAGCTGACTTCAGGATAGTGATGATGTCATATCTCATGTCAGACACGACTTTCATATCTGATCTTTTTTGTACTGTGTTTTCAAATGTTTTTTCACTTTCTGTTACGATACTGAAAGAGAAAACCCAAAGCACTAAATAAATAAGGAAGAAAAACCAATAAAGAATAGGAGCGTGCTTCAAGATTAAGAGGAGTATAATGTCACAGTAGGACTGATTGCGTCTGCTGGTGCAAGGAACAATTGGTGGTTTTCTCTTCCTCCCTAAATCCTTGACTAAAGAGATGAAGTTAAAGGCAGCTCAGATGATCTTCCCAGCCTTTACCTGAGCAAGGTGTAAAGTTGGAGGTATAAAGTTATAGGAGGGCATGAAGCCAGAGCCACTGGAAGCACGGAGACTTGTCCACAAAATGGGGGCAAACAAGCTACCAAAGTTCCTCCTCTCCAGGGCTCTTTCCTGTGGTTCCCACATCCCTCCCTCTGCTCCTGGCCATCTCCCCTGGGCAGTCAAGAGATGGAATAAGCAGCTCGTGGAAACAGAGCCAGAGCATCCCAGGTGTTTCTCCATTGCCAGAAGCTGGAATTATGGGCTTAAAAAGGAAAGGGAGAGAGAGAAAGGAATACAGTAATTATCCACACCGATGACTGCAGCAGGGATGGAAACAAGCAAAAACTAACACCTTATTATATTCTAAGCTGCTACTGTGTGTCAATATTGTCAAGAACACAGCATATAAGGCTAAAACAAAACTATGTAAAATTACCAAAATCAATATGATGGGCTTTGTGGGGAGGTCAGCAAATCCAGAAGAAATTCCTGCTATGCAAATGGCTGGAAAACCTCGCGGCAGTCGGGGGGACAGGGATTATTGCTGCTGCTTTACATAGAAATCCCCTTGTCTGCACCACATTTTAGCATAGAAAAGTGAGAAACATCACTTCTTCACCAAGGATTTCTTTTGTACATACATATCCATGCATTGCAATCTTCTAAGCATTTCAGTTTTTTGCTCTCCTTTCTAAATCTTCCAGGGTACAATATGCTTATGGTCTGACAGGCAAGATGTGATTATTATATTTTTCCTCTATTGCCTTCTCTCAAAAATCCTATGAAATGAAACATGACATGGGTAAGCTATCTGCATGCTTGATATTTTCATTCTATAAATGGAAAAAAGAAAAGATGAAAACAGAGGAAATTGTGATTCATGGAATCTCTTTCTTCTGCTGATCTTCTTATACCTTGAGTAGTACTTCTCTCAGTTTGAGAAAAATCACTTCTCATTCCATGTTTCTCCACATATGCAGCACTTTTACTGCAGGAGTGAGACATCACTTAGAAGCTGGATGTTTATCCAGCTTCCAAATCTAGTTTTGTGTACTGCTGTTATTGCCTGAGCAATTCCCAAGAATTATACCACCTCTTTCCACAATTCTTTGAGATTTTTTTCCATCTCTGCTTCCATTTAGTCATCAGGATTGTAACAGAGGAGAGGAGCAGATCCTGTGCTGGAGGGAGGGAGCTAGACTCGATTATCCAAAGTACAATTGTGGAACTGTAGCAGCCAAAGACCCGACCCCAGGTTTTTCTCTTTGAAAATTATTTCCAGGGTCAATTTTCAGCCAGGTATATCCAAGAATTACTATTAAGCTAAGAAACACTGCAGTAAATGCATTTTTACAAAAACTACGTTGAAATTCATATTCTACCTTGTAATGAAAACTTCATCAAAATTCATAATCTTTTCCTGTTGTTTTTTTTTGTTTTGTTTTGTTTTGTTTTCTGGTAATTCTTCATTTATGTAACCATACATATTTCTTTTTAAGCAATATTTGCCTTGTTACTTCTCTCTCTGAATTATGCCTCATTTCCATGTTTGTGGTACTACAAGCTTTTTTAAATGAAGACATCTGAGGCTAGAAATCATCTAAACCAAGCTGCAGTGACAGGTGAGAGCATGATGACAGGCCTTTACCCACTTGCCAGTTCAGATTTGTTGACAAGGGCAAGATCTCACCCAGGTCAGGATGCAGTAGTCAGGCACTGAAGGGCTCACAATTTCTTCACATAAGAGCTTCTTGTAAACACCATCCAAACATGAACTGCATTTAGCAATAAAGCTAAGTTATGAGAGCCCTTGGGGAATCTTAATATCCTATGAGTCTGAAAATGATAATTTCTGCCCCATTCCAAAGTAGAACAGAAAACCTTGTTCCTAGCAGCTGCTGGAAGTGTAGAGTGATACTGTGACTTTTGGTCTAGGGTTGTTATTGATCAATCATAGTTTTTCTGAGAAAGAGAGAGCAAGGCTAGTCCTGTTGAGTAGTTCTGTTCTGGAAAAGGCACTGTCCCCTCCTTACTTTTGCCCAGCCTTTTATAGTTTTGAGCAACTAGCTTACTGCTCAAAAAACTGAACAAAATGACTTTAGCATTTGCAATACAATAAGGATTGATCAGCGGGTGATGGAAATTCACCTGTATCTTTTCTAGCAATATGAGATGGAATCTGCCTTACATTTATTTGATGTCTTTCCAACCTGTTCAAATCTGCATATCTCTAAACATTGCTTATTCATGTATTTCATTAAACTATGTTTTTTAAATTTTGGGGGGAATAAAACCTTACCTACAAGCATTGCCATAGTCAGATAAGATGCTAATAGGTACCTGGACTGCCTGACAATTTATGGATGTTTAAGAGAACTCAATTATGTCATACATTGCAAAATTAACAATACTCATAACCAAAATGTTTATCATGAGAACACTGAAATACCTTCCTGGTCAAGTAAATAATGGTAGGTGTTGTAATGACAAAGCATAAATGGTTCTGAACATTTCAAAGTGGCAGAGAGAGCAACCGTGATATTTCTTATTTTGTAGGATGATAAACAGAGCTGCATTATGAACACTTCTCCGTCTGATGGAGAAGGATTTGTTTCTACTAAGGCTGCTGCCTCCATCACCTTAGTATGAAAAAGAAATAAAAAATGTTCTCAGTTAATCCTGAAAGCTTTCAAGATGAAAGCCAGCATGATGAATGAGCACAGAAAAAACCAACATAATATGTGAGCTTACTTTTTCCGTACTTCAAAATGGAAATGAATCCTCACCCTGAGTATCTGGAGATGACCATGAAAAAGGTAAAAGGGAGATTAGAAACATGGAATTATTTTTTTAATTTGTAGCTGAATGATTCAGATGGCCTCTTTCCTAATGAGAGATTTGTGGAAGAGGAGCCACTGGTCTTTGTCTAGAATATATTTTTTTCAGATACATGTAGCTCCCTGAAGAACCATCAACAAATTCCGAAAAGCATGCAACCTTCCCCAGGGTGCCTCATGTTTGCTTTTACTTTTAGGCTTTGTAGTTCCCTTGCAAGCCTTGCTCCTGGGAATAAGTTAAGCAGTTTAATAAAAAAATATGAAAAAACATGACTGTGAGGAAAAGATTACTGTGAATAAGAGAAACAATGAGAGATGCAAAAGGCCTCTGCAGTATACAGCCTAGAGCCCAGGGTGGAGGTCATTTTGCCATTGAAGTATCTGTGAGGACATGAGAGGAAAGGAAAAAAAAGAAAGCAGAGAACTGGAAAAGCCCACAGGACATTTAGGAAGTTGTACTAATATATCACAAAGAAGAGTATGTAGAATTAACTGGCCGTATGATTAAGATCTAACATGTAACTGAGCAAGGTTTCAAGGGAAGGAAGGGGATGGAAATTTGAGAGAAGGCATCAGTGCTAGAGTACCTGGCTGTTCTTCTGGAAGTGGAAAGCAAACAATGGGAAAACCATGAGCTGGAAGGAAATCTTACCTACATTGGAAATATCGGCAGATAGTCTGGAAGTACTGTAGAAGCCCAACCTTCAGAAACTTGGTGCGGGACACTGAAAGTGGTCTCCTTAGGACATATCACTGGTACAATTGTTCTAGGATACATTATGTGGGTTAGCAGGAAATGACAAGATATAAATCTCTTGAAGACAACCATTAGAGATAATTGAGAAATGGATGATACAAGGAATGATGAACTCACTAGCTGATACTGAATTCACACTCATCTGTCTCATCAAGATCTATAATTACACAAAATTACAAATTAAGTGTACTTTCATTAGGCTCACACGTAAAAGGAAATGGCTTTTCTAATGATACAAGTAAATTTGCACTGGAGGCCCCTCAGTACTGGAGCCAAATCTTTTCTGGCAGCTTCAAAAGGGCCCCATTACCTTTTTAAGGTGAACTGGAAGAGCTGAACCCCACACTAAATTTGAAAGTACATTAAGCAGAACTAATTACACCAAAACCTCCCCTCAGCCTATCTCATGTTTTCTCTCTGTCTCCGGGGCTCCTGTGTCTCATTTGTGAAGTAAATTAAGGCCATTGTTCTAGGATGAGCCACTTGTTTAGCCTCTTGAGCTCAGTCTTGTGTAAAAAAGTGGAACACTGTAAAATTTAAATAAATAAACAGAGTTATTTTGTCTCTGCTTTTGCATAATAATCTTATCATTCTCTGTGAAATGCTTCTCCTTCTCCTATCCCCACAAGTCTTATATTGTTTAGCCAAGCAGTATAAAATAGAGTAAAAGAAAGAAACAAAAATATTCCTTTGAGCTGCCTGGATTCTTTCCTTTGTGTCATATGGGTGCAAGACCCCTACCTGGTTGTAAACCCTGGGGCCAAATCCACTAGAAACATGGAATGAACACTTGGCTCTTGACACAGAAACAATTTCAATCAATTTGTGTCTCTGCTGGGTAGCCCCAGCCCAGTGAGACTAGACCTGCTTAATCTGAGCACTTTGTGAAAGACTTACCTGGACTGGACCGCTCTACCAAATGGCCCCAGGGCTGAGCTTGTGAAGACAAAATGGGGATGTCTTGTCTTCATTTAGTAATGGGTGGAATCAGATAGCCCTCCTCAAGTCCTCTTAAAACAGTTGTCCTTGTTTTTAAATGTAAGTCAGCGGCAACTTTAGGAAAATTTTCATGTTGCAGAAGTAAACATCTGAATCTAAAGAAATGACAAAACTAATGAGGGCAACATCAACTTCAGAGCCTCGCCAGCCTGCGTGTTCAGAAGCGTTGCCTTGTGAATCTCAGCAAACTGCAGTCACAGAGAATTTTCCAGTGGAACAGAGAGCTTCATCTTGTAGCTGTATGCAAAGCATGAGGAAAGCTGAGAAGAAAATATATGAGTAGGATCAGTGGTGAGATTATTAAAGTAGTACTTAGAAAGATGGAAACTTAAGGGATCGTAGTTTTGCCATTGTCTTCACTAGAATCAAGATCTCATTCAAGAAATCTAAGTCAATTAAAATATACTGAACCATTATGTCAATGAGATTACTATAGATTTAAAAGAAACACATAAAATCTTATAAAGTATGTCAATCTCTTATATATGAGAAAGTGTTGCACTTCCTTATATATTGTAACTCTAGGTTGCAATGATGAATAAAAAGAAAAAGAAAAGAAGAGGATATTTATAAAGCCATGATTTCAGTATTTTCTGATGTCTTGACATCTCTTGCACAGCTTTAAAATACCCTACTTTGCTATGGAATTTACCCTGAAATAAAATAAATATCATAGCTGCAGCATCCTTTACAACGCAGAGATATCATAGGCAAGCAAGGGTATCTAAAAGGTCGGTGAAATCAAATATGTATCAGACATCTAATTCCATTAAAATAGAGTTTTAGAAAAGATGACTTTAAAATAATCCCTTTGGATCAATTTGCCAGTAAGTCCCTTTTTGCCACACCCTCTTCAGGTTGCATTACACAGCTCATTTTCTTCCCGTAATCCTACGGGTCTCCTGTGTCCTGCTGATTAAACAGAACGGAGAATTATGAAAGCAAGGAGATAAAACTGAATAGACAATTTGCAAATGTGAACCATATCAGGGAAGGTATTGGATATAAACATTGCTTCAACTGAGGAAATATTAATTTTCCCTGCTTTTTAAATGGAGAGAAACATTGTGAAGAAAAACAAAAGTCAAGGTAGGAAAGGATAAAAGGATAGAAAGGAGTGTGTCCACTTACTCCTCATGCAGAACATAAGAAATATTGTCAATATTTAGAACCTCTTTTTCTTACTGCTATGAACAGAGTGCTATCAGCAGCTGATCTGCAAACAAAGCGTTTCATTTTTCAGCACAAACCCAAATTTTCCCCTTCCTAAGTGCCAAAAACGGTCTGTGCAAATATGCTTTGCTCTCAGCAGTGTGCAGATGAGCAGCAGGCAGCTTCTTGTTTCTGTGTACCGTATCTGAGAAACCCATCATTTATTAATAGCTCTGTTGACGGAGTCACCTGGAGCCCCTTCATTTCCCCTGATTGCTTTAAATCTAGATTTCTCCAATGGTCCCTACAATTAAAGATCCAAATTTGGATTCTATCCTTTCCTTAAGAATTCCTGTTCAAGGCTCACATTTTTACAGCTTTTGTCCAGCAGAATTAGTTTTCTTTTTCCTCTCCCGAGAGATCACATATCTTTTTCCCTTCTGAGGAGAGGAAGGAAGAGGCCGCTGTATCAGCAGAGAGCATCTTCCTCTTCTCAGTGCTGGAGCAGCAAGGAATGGAGAAAAGTGCACTGGTCTTCTTCTCCTCTAAGGGCCGGCAACTCTGCTCACAGAGATGCTGTGTGGCAGAAAGGAGATACAAAGTCCCATCCTACTGCTTCTTTTGGAAAACAAGAAAGAGAAAAATTGTGGAAGGACTTCTGAAGAACTTTTAAGGATTTAGGGGTTGGCTTTTTTTCATCAGATAACGTGTATTCAAAGCCAAAACAAAACAAAAGCAAAAAAAAAAAATCAGTTTACACTTCTAATTTCATAACATAAAGGAAGCTGATGAATACTAGCTTTTAAATAGTAAGAAGACCTAACTATGGCCTTTATAGACACATATGTTTTAATTTCTCAAATTTTTATGAGAAAGGAATGTTTCATAACTTTCTTTTCACCTAGTCTGCCAGTGAGTTTGCCCCACATGGATATCAAGGACAGAGCAGTCAAAAAAGGATTTGTCAACTCTTTCCTCTGCCTTTTTTCTATAAATGAACCATCAACAATCTAATCAGTGCTTTTAGACATCTTTTATCATCTTCAGACATCTTTTTATAGAAGAAAAGATGGCAATACAGTTTTATGTTACACATGTTAATTTAAGTGTTGGCAAACTGTCCAGATTAAGTGCTTTTTTTCATACCTGTATTATGTTTGGGATTACCACTTGGGTGACTGACTCTTCATTACACAGTCTGCTTTTTATTGTCTTATTTCATGTTTTAACTTTTATAAACTGAAATAGCACCCCAGATTAAAAAAAAAAAAGTTATAGACAAAGAGGTGTTAAGAAATTAATATTACCTTTCCATATTTTCTCAGAAAATTGTATATATAGAAACACAACCCCCTATTTTTCTGGACATCTAGCCTTTTTCCTGGCAGAGGGAGAAAGATATAAACCACAGCTAGCTGTTGGCAGCCTTAATGTTTACTGTTCCCCTCATCTATTCCTTCCGACTGCACTTGCTCTATGTACAAAGTTGGTTATGGCCAAAGCTCTGTGTTGTAAGTTGGTTTATCTAAATAAAGCACGCACAGTTATCCTGTTTTGTGAAGACTAGGCAAAATGTGTTCTTTCATAGCTCAGCAGCTGACTAGTTTTGTTTGCCTGAGCAAGTTATGAAATCCCTCTGAATTCTGTTTGTCTCAGTTTTAAAATAGGCACAAGTATAACCTGGGGTTTTGTGTAAGGGGTTTAGTCCAAGACCCCACCTGTTTAAGGCTGAGCAGTGACTTAAATAATTTGATGGATTGGGGAGTTTGCATTATTATTCAAATATAAATGCTTTGAAATTGACATTCCTAGAAATAAAATACAGCTTTGTTGAGTTTGGAGCTGAGCTTAAGAACTGTGATAACAATGATGGAAATTTTCTCTCTTCAATGACTTGTTTCTCCACATTATTGTAATTGCCATCATGTCTTTAAGCAGCTGCAACACTCATCTCAGTGGTCACCACAAGGTATGTGAGGTTACATGGGATAATAAATATTGTTGCTCTCTTTCTTCTTTTCTCTTCCAGAAAGGTTTTTCAACATGGGTTCCTCTTCACCTATGCTGCAGCACAGCAATATAACAGGTTGGTGCAAAAAAGGTGGGGTGGGCACGCACGGATTCATGAGACATATGGAAACTGCATGTAGCACTTCTGACCAGGGTCAGGGCAGTGCTGTTGTCACTCATCCTTCACCTCACCGGGCTTGCTAGATGATTACCTGTTGAACATATTGTATTCTATGAAATCATTTAAGTAAAACAGGGAACAGCACCCCATACTTAAGCAAAAGTTGAACTGAATCTCTTCTGAGGTTTGGCTATCTCTGATACTTCACCTGATTAAGAGGCAATCATAATAACACTAATAAATAATTTGACCAATGTCATCTATAACATTTTTCCCATGTTTTTTGTTCACTCAATCTTTTCTGACTTCAGGGGCATTCCAGAGTCAAGGACTGGAGGGTGTGTGTGTGTGTGTGTGTGTGTGTGAAAGCTAAAGAGGAAATGTATTCTTCAGATGAAACAACTAAGCTACCTCTGAAGAATTCCTAGTGTTTTCAGATGTTCCCTATGCAGTGATTAACAGTGTGTCTAATTCTTCAGGTTTACCTGTCCTTATCACTGTCAGAAAACATACTCTTTTAGTCTACTGTTTGGATTACTTATTTAAATCACAGTGTCTTCAGTGAGGAACTTCTTCCCATGTGTACACACAATGACAGTTTCAGTTCAGTTTGTGGGTATTGAGTTACACACATTCTGATTCAACCGATTGCTGAAAAGTGAATTGGCAAATGTTTGCTTCAAATGAGCTTTTTTCTTTGAAATCAAGTTCAAACTTGCAAAAGGATGGAATTTTACTGATGATTAATTTCCAAATAGGCTATATTGAATACCATTAAAGGCAAAAAAGAAGTAAAGTCCTGGAGATCCTAGGTCAATGAGAAACTGATTTTTCAGGTCTTCCCTTCTGCTGATCTGTCCAACTGCTATTGAGATTTATATGGTATTGGAGACAGAGACAAGAAAGCACATTGATCCATTTGTACATGCATCAGATACCACTGCCAAGTGCAGTTAACTCCTTCACTCTACCTTTTAAAGTCTTAACCTCACACATAAGAGTTCTCATTTGGTTAAATGCACCCACCGCTATGGGTTTAAATCAAACCAAGCACCAGACACTGTACCAGTTGTATTCCCTCAGTCAGCCAATACCACATTTCATTACCTCTTCTGAAGCTGATGTTTCTCACTGAAGAGATTTGGTTTCCTTACTTCATTCTCACTACTGGCAGGAACTAACACTTCCTTTATTGTTCTTTTCCAAAACCTGTATTGAACTCCGGAGTTTTACAATCTAATGTATGAAGGATCACCAACACCTAGGAGTTGTACTTAGCATTATACATCTGCAAACCATGGTTGGGTTATCTTACATAATTAATTTATTCTCTTTGTCCCCATCTCCTCCACTTGCCCTTTTTCAGATGTGCATTAAAATAAATCAATATCCTGTTGTTTTGTGTGAAATATCACAAAATGCAAATAAACTGCAGCAAAATGATTCAGAAAAAGGATTAAGATTTCATCAACTTCTCTCCTTTGCCACCAGCTTCTCAACTGCTTCTCTAATTTTCATGTGATATCACAGTTGTTTATAAGACTGATATCCTTGATGCCGGAAAAACTGGATACACTGGGTGCTCTGCCCTGCCTGAAACAGGAGACTAAGGAACAATTCACAATGCATTCATCCTTTGTGTTCACCACTGAAATGCAATAGTGACTGGGCACATAACTGCTTTGGGTAATGCTTTTGATTTCTGCTTTCCTCTGGCCTTCTACAGTAAATTGACATACTCACACAGAAGCCTATAGTGCAAAGGGATGCCGTTAAATCTTGCAGGATTTCAATTTCTGGATGAAAGCAGAGGCAATGGGCCTTGGTGAGTTAGTGGTTTTCGTATCTTCCTCTAGATGAATGGCATATCTACCAGTCCTACCTCCGTATAGCCAAAGGCATTTAAAAATTCCATAAATGTGGATGCCTAGGTAACTGCCTTGAATCCTTAATATCTTACTGATAATAGTATTGTGAGTACAAGAAGGTATTAGACAGTAGTAAATGCTCTCAGTGACACTGTGAAGTTTGGTTACCAATGCCTTCGTGTTCCCTGGGTTTTACTTAAGAAAAAAACATCATTTGAATGAAGACATGAGATACTTACCAGTATTATTTCAGGTGAAACCAAGTACTTCCTTGCTGTGTTTACGGTAACTGTATTTGTCTCTAGCAATATGAAAGGCAGAAGTATTTAAATTGATTTAATATTTATGAAGAATTCTGAATTAAGTTTTTACTTACTGTCTCAGTGCTTTATTATTACACATAGATAAGGCATATCATGTAAAGATAGATTTAGAAGAATTTTAAACATGTGGATTCTTGAGAATCATTTAGCAAATTCCTAGAAAAAATGTCATGATACAGAAACTGAAGGACTGTGGCAGCTGGAAAACTAAAGAAGTTTTAGACTGTGGTTAAAGGGAAAGCCAAGAAATCAATCACAATTGTTAAAAGTTTCTGCAAGAAAGCACTGCATATGACAAAGGAAAGGGCATACTCAGAATAAATCAAAGAAAAAAAAAAAAAAAAAGAGCAGGACATCTTAGTGAAGATGTGATGTTCTCCAATTCTTATTCTGCTGCAGAGTGGAAATAAAGAAATGACAAATGGGAAGCATTTAGGACACCTCAAGCATGTGCAAGAAAATTTACCAAGAGAGAAATAAAAAAAAAAAAATTAAAATGCATATCATAATTAGAGCTAAACAAATGACAAAATAAAGTTACATATCATGATAATAAAATGCCTTTTGAGATGGCATGACCCTTAGGGATAAAATTGGAAGGCTCTAGATATTTCACTGCTCTCAGACCAGCCAGTAATGATGAAGAAAATCACCCCCATGAGAAAAAGAAGGAAAAAATAAATGGGAAAGAGAAGCAAGGAATTAAATTTCATCTTTCTCATGAAAGGCTTTTCATATTTAGATGTATGTCTCAGCCTCTCCCCAGTGATCACAGTCAAAATTCCTCCTCTGTAGGTCTGACTACTTTTCTGCCAGATGGCACACTGCATGCCCTCAGCTGGATTTCTGCAGAGAAGTAGTGACATCCAGTGACTTCCCCCCCCTGTTTTCAGTGAATTTGATCTGTGTAGGCAGCCCACCTGTTGTGGATTTTCAGGAGCAGTCTCTTTTTTCACAGCTGATGTTCTTCATCCCAGACAAATGCTGATAAATACCTTGATGTATTAGTCCATTCCTTTGATACATCTGTCTCCTTTTCTGTGGACTGACTCCCTCCTGCAATAGCATTGTTCCTTTTAATTCCCCCTGTTCAAATGCAAGGCATTGTCCCATGCCTTTTCAAGACTTTCTACATTAAGTATTCAAGATTACACAGGCTGTTTAGAGTGACAAACATAATTTCTGCCATGTGTTACAAGGACGAGAGTAGTAGGGCCATTTCCCAGCCATACACGTTGATTTGCATTATGAATTCTAAGAAGAATTTTAAGGAATTCAAGAGGGATCTAACAGACCTAAGGTGATTAGAGGAGGTGATGACACAGAAGTCATTTGAGAATAAATAAAAATGCACCACAAACTGTAAAGAAAAGAGTTATAGCTAAACTGGCTTTTTAAATGAAGGAAGTCTTGTCATGGTGAGTGGCTTGGCAAAGATGTCAAGTCAATGCAGTAAGGGAAACTAACAGTACCATCATGACTATTGGCTATCTGTGCTTATCTGTTTCAGTGAAGGATTCTCCTGTAAACGAATCAAATACTGACTACCAAATTCAACTCTAGTGTTCTTCCCTGCAGATAACCATATGGCAGAAGAGCTAGAAAGCCTTGAGAAATGATTACTAGATTAGCACAGGGACTTATACAGAGAAATTCATTTGACACTGTCTCTTAAGTGATGTGCAACAACATGTTCTGTTTGCTTTAGCGAGAACCATGCATGTGAAGTGTCTCAGAAAATAGGTGTACAGGTTGGTAAATATGGATTTAGTATCATTGAAAATATAAAGCCTATTTAGACAGCTGAATTTAAGCTCCCATGTTTTAATCTTACTTTCTTTATCTAGATCATTTATTGGGGAAAAACCTTAATAGAAGCAGTCTCACAACACACAAAGTCACTGGGACGGGGAGTTCAGGTTTTTGATCTTTAAATTAAGATTACCTGTCTGTTTTTCAATATCAGGCAAACATTTCTGAACTATAAAATTCCATCCAGAAGGTTTTGTATCTAAGTTGTCTATAACATCTGTAAAATTTTGATATTTACAAGAGATACAGAATAAAAAATAATAAGTATAGACAATTTAATATATATGACAGAGAACATAGCTGTATGTGCATATATTTACCCTAGTGCATTATAGATATGGACATTCAAGGAATTTAACAAATTTAAATCGATCCATCTTAATACATTATATTCCTTGCCTCAAGACATTAATAACGCAAGCAGATCGGTGAAGTTTTCAAAAAACATTATATATGTATCTGAATAAGAACAAAGAGCAGCCCAGCTCTGTTGTGCTCAGATGGTATTCTTTTAAGTTCCTTAACTTTTAACATATCTATATACAGCAAGGTGACTCAATAATATCTCAAGGCAGTAATGAATGCCTTGATTCCAGTCGAGTTGAAATCAATGAAATAGTCAATGAAATCAAGTTAACTTCAACAGAATTTCAATCAGGCCCAAAATTCCAGTGGGTAATTGCTGCTGGACAAACTGCTGGATTATGTCATCTTCATGCTGATTTAATACATCAGAAACAAGGCCCACATACCGAAATGCACCTAGAGAATTGTGGTTTTGATTCATCTACAACTAGTTAGACAAAAAAGAGGAAAACCTCTCTAAGCTCAGACTTACATTGTCCCCCCGTGATTTACAGCTCTTAGTCACCAGAACAGTCATCTGTTTCACAGTCATACCGACTCATTTATTTACAAACAATCTGTCCATCTTCCAACGTGATCTACTCATGTAAAAGCAGGCCAGCATGAAACAAAAAGCAATTTTCAGAAGACAATCGGTTCTTCATGAACTTAGACGAAAGGTTTTGTGCTTCAACCCATCTGAAATATGACTCTATCAGGTAAGAAAGACTATTTTTAGGTTGAAAGTGTTCTAGATTTTCTTTTCAGATTGTGATTTGTTTATTTAAAGTAGTAAATGCTTAAGAAATTAAATGGCACAGCGTATGGTATACAGTTGAGTGCAATTCTTTGTGCAGCAGTGGGATACAAGACAAGATCTTCCTGTTTTGAAGGAAGCTTCAATAGTATCTCTTAAAGATGAAATAAAGAAAACAAAAAAGGGAAGACAAACTAGAATCATAACATTATACTTCTACAATTTCTTGTTCCTTCAAAATTAGCAGAAGCCAGAGTAAAGGATAAATAATCAACGTATTAAAATCGTATCTTTGTACTGTTACAAACAACCTGCTGAAAGAAGACAGCAGCCTAGTTGGGTAGAAATTCCCACACTTTGTAGATCAAGAGTGACTTTTTGTTTTTGAGTTATGACATTACTAGGGGCATTGTGAATTAAGTCTGAGTTGCACTGGACATTCTGGAGAAGGAACCTAAATGTTCACAGAAGAGTACTTACATCTATATTAGCAGTAATTCAGTTTAAGAGGAGTGGGACAGTTGACCAAAACAATTTATGCAGAATTGTTTTATACCCATGTTATATATGTCTTGGAGGATTTACTCCATATGAACTATAATCTAGTCCTTGGGGATAAATGCCTCTAGGATTTGAGGCTTGAAGCTTTATGGAAGGAAGCAGGATTAGGCCTGGAACGAAAGAGCCATAGGGAGGCAGTAGGGCCTCTTGGACCACATGGCTTGTGGCATGGGGCTGTCACTTGGGTTTCTTCCAAAAGGAATCTGCTCTGGGGGCACCAAATCAGTCTGAGAACTGAACCAAAGGGCAGTCAGGGGATCCACTTCACAGCTGCCCCACTGGTCTGCAGCAAACTGCTCATTTAGACACAGCCCAAACATCCCCCCCATTCTGTTTTCAGACAGTGTAGTGAGTTATCATTTTGCATAAATAACAGGATAGGGCATATGCAAATGAGTTTTAAGTGTCTCTGTGGAACAACAACAAAAGAAAAAAAAGTTAAAGTAGCTCAGTAGGAAATGACAGGGAATCTGCCTAGAAGCAGCGCTGGGAGGTTTCACATTATTAAATAGAACTGAAGTCACCTGAGTAAGATAACCCAGAAAGAGCCAACCCTAAAATTCCCTGCATGCCACACCTCAAAGCAATGCAAACAGTAACGCTCGCAGTGGCTGAAAGCGTTCCACTCTTGATTTTTATCTCATTTATCCCAATGGAGCAGCATGGGGCTGAGTTGTAGGAATCCTTATTTCCATCAGCATTAGTAAGATCAAGATCTTCTTTTGCAAATGAGGGAAATCCAACATTGGCATTTTACAAAGAGCAGTCAGTTAGCTAGTACTTTGTGACAGCTTTTATATATGCACCTAATGAATGGTGGAGAATGATTACAATGGGGGCATAGAAGTAAGCATGGGTGCTATAGCAATAAATAAGAGCTGATATAAATCAGTGGCATTTTATTGACTTCAGTTCTGCTGGCCTGATTTAAATCAAGTATGAATTTGGCCCTAGGGCCTTGCAAAAAAATCCCTGGGTTTGAATCCTGCTGTCTTGACTCAGACAATTTTTTCCTAAATTTCAGCTAGAGTCATGGTTGAACAAGGATTTCAGGATTCTGCTATCACATAACACAAAAAATAGCTCTCTCATCAGCAGTTCATTTAGATTTCAAATGTATCTAAATGTTTTATGGAAATTATCAGCTTTAAAATTGTTGCCATTGCTTGTTTTTATGCTCAGACATTTTCCACTCTTCATATATTCAAAAATGTAAGTCACACTCCCCAGTTAAAATAAAAAAAATAAAATCTGCAGCATATGTAAAAAAAAAGAAAACCAAACAAAATTAATTACCAGTTTTTGGTGTGTTATCTAAAATGTAGAAGTTGCATATTAAAAAGAAACAAGCAAAATATCAGTGGATTCATAGGCACATAGCACTGTAGGTGGGGAAGGTAATATGAGATTTCTTTACTATTTTTTGTTGTTGTTGCTTTTATTTTGGTGTTTTCAACACAGACTCATCAACTTTACAGGACTGTCAGACTCTGAACAGAGCCACATGTTAAAATAATTACTAATTATGGGAAAAGAAAAAAAAAGTATGCAAAAAAGACATGAATTTTTTAAAAAGTCCAGTTGTCTCAGGGTTTTGTAATTCCCAAGGAAAAATAAATGCATTGCTTTTGAAATCACAAACCAAAGTGTGAGTATAATTTCATATTGCAGAAAAAGTGCTAAAGCAGATCTACAAGTGATCTATTTTTTTCTATTTTTATGAGCTTCTGTCTCATTTTCAGGAGCCCTTCCATGTCGGTGTGTAAGAGAAGGATGGCAGGTGGGACTCAGAAGGAGCATAAAGCATAGCAGTGCTTACATTGCTCTGAAATAGCAATGTCCATAACCTGGTATCAAACGTGGGAGCACATGAAATCTCCTATTGCACCGTTCATCAACACGACAGCACCTGCAAGGGAGCAGGGGTCAGGGAGCACACAAACTGCCCTCAGACCGGGGCACCTCACCGTCATTAGGCTCAGCTGCAGAAGCACAATCAACCCTAACGAAGGAAAACACCTGGCAGGGCAGGAGGTATATAACCACCTCAGCTGCTGGCCTCTTGAGTCTGCTGCTTTGGGACATGTACCTGTCTTCTGGTGCAAGGAAGCTTCTTTTCCCTCGGCTGAAGAAAGAGAAAACAAACAAAAAGGTATTTTTCCCTTTGTCCTGTGAAATATATGGATGTAAATAAGCATTTGAGGGTGATAGGGTTGGGTTCTTTTTGTCAGTTTTTCATACTGACTCAGTCACTGACTGAGGTGGTGACTCAGACCAGAAAAATAATTTGGGTTAAATAGGAATGAAGTTTCTGTTTTTTTGGGGGAGGCAGCCACTACAATTAACTAGCAAATCTATTTTAATCCCAAAGTAAGTATTTTACCTTCTGTGGAGAGTATGAGATTGTGTTCAGAAGTAAATTTGTATGAATTTCAAAACAAAATTCTTATTTCTACATAAAAAAGCAAAGAATCTGTTTCCAAGCTGTTGCCTTGATTCTTCTTCTGGTTCCTTGCTGCTTTGATATGTTGAAATTGCTTGACCATTTCTTGTAGGCTCACAAATTGATTCAGGAAAATGCATGTGAGGTTTTTTCTTTCTGTGAACCAACTTGTTTTCTGAAATATCTTCATGTTTCTTCTTCAAAGCACATAAAAATTACTAAATTTGATCTTTGACTGGATAAGCTGCTCTGAGGAGGTCTGAGTGTTTCCATTGAAGCCATAAGATAATGTTCTGATAGCACATAGTGTTTCCCAGGGATAGGTCGCCAACTCCTGCTAAAACCCTTGTAAACACTTTAGCCTGCTCCCAGAACCGGGGCAGCAGCATGGCTCCGAAATGTCTGTCCGGAGCAAGAGTGCCCTGCCCGCGTGCATGTGAGCAAACTGACCGACTTCTGTGTACTGCAATATCCACAGCTAGGGTTTTTTGTAGTTTGGGTTAGGGTTGAGCAGCTCAAGGAAAACAATGAAAATATTTAAGCTTTATTTCTTTAAGAGATTGTGAGACAGAAGCCACAACTCCAAGGAAGCAAAAGTTTTAAACAATCTTACCTGGAAATTTACATATAAGCAAATGCAATTCTACTTATTTAGGCACAAAAATCACAATTCTTCAGAGAAAATTCCTGATTTTCGTAGGGCAGATTATTAGTACTCTTCAGCAAACATCAGGCAGAGCAAAGCAATGGCCACAAAATGGCTTCCAGGAGGAGCCGGCGAGGAAGGCACATCCTTTTGTCAGAAACCTGGCCTTGTGAGTGTTGCTACTTGCCATCCTCACCCACGTCCTTCCTGGGAGAACTTGTGTATCATTGAAAACATGGCCCTGCAGATCTTACTACGAAGAGAAAACTCCTCTTTAAGTTACTTTGCTTTGACTGTTAGCCAGCTGTGAAGGGTAGCGAGCAATGCCCCGCAGGCCTGAGCACCAGTACAGCCATTGCCATGCGGATCAGCCCCTTCCTGCTGCTCTCCCTCAACACAGGTTATTGCTGTCCTTGCCCTTCCCTGACTCATCACTAGGGCTAGAGCCAGCAAAGTCGACATTACTTTGCTGCCTAAGCTTTTCGGAAAAGTGCCCGTGAGCCAAAGACCTGTACTAAGCCTGAGGTAACTCACTTTAAGGTGGTGGTTGGCACACCCTGATCAGAAACCCTGCCTCTACTGCTTGTTACTGTGCCTTTACTTCACAGCCATCGCAGGTGTGCAAAGCGCAGACTGCGGAGGAGGTCAGCGCACTGCGGATGGGTGTCAGAGCCGCCTGTGAGCACGAGGAGAAAAGGCAGCGATGCTGATGATGGAGGCAGCAGTTGGCTGTCCAGCCTCGGTCTCTGGCACGTTACACAAACTGCACTTTGTCACATTCCTCACGCGCACCTGCCAATTCTGTAAAGCACAAACTTTGCGGAGGGAGAGTTTCGGATTGCTTCGTGCTGTTTTGTGAGGATTTGGCTGTCTTAGAAAAGCCAGCTGGATTATTTTTCTTTGCAAGGCAGTAAGCATTAGAAATAGATAATGGAGGATGGAAAGTAGCTATTGAAGTCAGAAATAAAATATATGTTAATTGGTATGTGTGCTTCAATTATGCTGGAATATTTTGGTAGAAGATTGTCCTCAGGGTTCAAGAAGGAAGGTGCCCTTTATGTGCAGGAAAAAGCTATCCTTGTCTATTGCCATCTACTTAGCCCTTAAAAAGAAAATGTTGAAGCAATGAGAAGTCAATGACATTTAGAGGAGTGGAATGATTAATCCTGAATTATGTAGCTTAGGAATGGATATACATGATCAATGTTTCATCTGAGTGAAGGGAAAAAGCTAACCTAGGCTAAAATGCAAATGAGAAGCAGTGGGATATGCAGTGAAGGAGTATTTCAGCCATTTGCTGGGGTAAAACAGCATTGGTGACAAAGGTGAAAGTAGAACAGGATTCTGCAAAAAATGACTGGTAAAACAAAGGCTTTACACTTAATAGCAATACTTGGAAAGAAATACTATGTGATGACGGTCTTCCCTGTTTCTTGCAACTTTGAATTAAATATGTTTACTTCCTGCACTATTGTGGTGAAGGTAATATGTTCTGCATAGTTTTGCAGACGAGGTAGGTCCGTGTCTTTCCAGGTATATGGATGGCACAGCAAACATTAGAGTCTTCTGAGGCTGATATATGTACTAGGTCTGGGATGCCCTGAGATGTTAATCTCCTTGACCTTTCACTTCAGTAATAGAAATCTTCAAATTACACATAGGTCTTGATGAATAGTCACATATCTCCATTACCAAGATATATAATATCCATCACTAGTAAATATTCAGAAAACCTACCTAAAAACCAGACTGTGAGCTGGGAAGAAGCTTCTAATTTTGGTGTGGGTAGTCAGCTATGATGCTGTTAGGAACTGAGTATTTTAAACCTTAGTACACAACTGCACTTTGGTGTTCTTTGATCAACTCTTTCCACATACATTGTCTGCAAATAATTGCATGTTTTTCCTAGAAGTATCATGCCCTTGAAGAATAATCAAATGTTTTTAGCCACAGGAATAATAACACATGGCAGCTCAGCTTCAGTACAGATCACCCAGAGGTGGATGTCCCAGGACCCTACCACCTGACCTTTCTGGAGTGCAGCAGTACAACTGTCTGGACAGGGAGGTCATTTCCAGTCATGAAAGTTGGCCTTCTGGGGAAAAGGAAGGGGCCCCCACCCGTGTCTCACTCAATAGGATGAAAGTCCTGAAAAGGAAGAGGTCTTTCCTAGCAAAAATAAGTTATTTACAAGCTAATTATTGAAAATGAGTCAAATTTTGTTATTACCAAGGATGACATGAGACTCTGTCATCAGTGATATGGTTCCCTCTAGGTGTCTGACAGACAACACTTTGTCTAGCTTGAACACCGATTCTCTCCTAAGAGCAGTCAGAATGATGGGAGTGCCTGGATTCAGCTGAAAGAAGGCTCCTGAGAGGGACAAACCTGCCAGCTGCCTAGGAAAAAAACCACCTTCATTTGCAAAGCAAGAATGCTGCACAGAAGCTGAATCTCAGCAGCTGATGGGGACCCTTTTATCCCTGGCAGGGTGCTCTCCATCCACAGCAATCTCTGCACAGAGGAAGCAGTAGCTGTTGTTGCTGTGCTCTCTGAAAAACGTGTCCTTGCTCTGAAGGCAGAGCCCTCCTGACACCCTGCGGCCCCCTGGGACAGAAAGGTGTGGTAAAGCCACGGGGCACAGTAGGCTGGGGAGAAATGCATGACAGTCCTGCAGAAGATAGAAGGATGCCCTGAAATGCAATGGTGTGGCGAGTATATAATTGCAGGTGATAGAGATGCACTTTCTTCCAGAATGTGGAGGTCGATGTGAGACACAAGATCAATGTCTCTAGCTAGATGGATTAAATAGTTTAAAGACAATGTCTAAGAGTAAAGTGATATATGGGGGAAAAAAGTGAGAAAGAGGACATTTTCCCTTGGCATGCAGAAAATATTCTTAAGTCATGTTCTGAGCATGCTGTAAGCCCAAGGATGATGTCAGATCTGGTGACAGGAGCCACCCCACTATACAAAGGCGGTACAGTGACATCAGGTTGCCAGTGCATTTGATCTGTATCATCGCCTCGATTCTTCTTGATAGATCAGGTCTGCTTTTTTGTAAGGGCCATGATCTTATGTTAATGTGGAAGCTCCTTTCTTCCTTGAAATAGGACTGTTGCCAGATGTGTGTGGCATTTTACATTTAGAGGTGCAAAGGACTTCGCAGCTCCTTTAGGACTCTGCCTTAGAAAGGCATCTCACTGCCACAGTTCATTAATTTACATGAGCATGAGATCACCTCCTCTGAGCTGAGGCAAATTTGATTTGGAAACTGAGCTGTGTACTATTGGCGTTTAGTGTTTTGAAGATTATTCAGATGGGTTTTGAATGATTTGCTGTTTATCAACTGGGGTCATAATCTATTGTACAAATGTTCCTGTTCTTGAATTCATGCATCAATCTCTGTTTTCTGGGAGACTTCAGTTCTGAGAGACGAAGAGTTAAAAAAAGCTACATTAATCACTTAACATTTTTGACAGTTCATGAAGTTCTGAAATGTTTAAAAATTCTCCTCTGTTTCAGTTCCAAGCAGCCCTAGAAGACCTCAGACAGTAACTTTTAATGGAAACACTGAGAAATTTGGTAGTTCTTCTGTTTTACTGTCAAAAATACAAACACATAGAATATTTACAATAATTTTATTTTAGTAAATCATGGTACATGGGATGAAATAAAGCAGAAACCCAAACCCCCTGTGACTTACAACATTTACATATGCAGCGATTTCCCTTTCTTTTCAGTGTAGTTGGTTTGTTAATTTGCCAGTTGTTGATGGGAGAAGTGGTGTTATTTTTGTCTTGTTGGATTAATGCTCCTTGTTTTCTTTTAATTTCAGCTGAAGTGAGAAACTCAAAGAAACGAAAGACTTAGAGAAAGTACCACATCTAAACTGTATTTAGTGATTAGTATTAAGAAAGATAATTGTGGAAATAACAAGGAGTTATTGGTGGTAACTTTTGAACCTTTGTCCAACATGCCTTGAGACTAATTTTTCTGCTTTAAATTGATATCAGAAGAGATACAGTTTATTTAATACTATATAGAAATTTAGCTGAAGATATTTCATGGATTTGGTTGGTTTAAAGTTAGTGTTATTTCAAGAAGATTGTTTCCTAATTAAATGTAATTTTAATTGCTGAGTAAAATAGGGCAACTAAATACATCCTTTTAAATCGCAGCTCTTGATTGTTAAACTCCCTCCCTTATTCTTCAGAAGACAAAAACAGTAGGAGTTTAATCTCTTCTGTTTCTACTGTTGCCCCAGCTGAAAGGCACAGATCAGTGTTACAAGGCATCATGGAAAAATCCCATCAGTCTTCAGATAGACCTTGTATTCTCTGCAGAGCCTGCGGACATGAGGCGGCAAGGAATGATCATGTATAGCAGCTCATGGGAGTTTTCCCTGAGTTGGGCCAGGACAGGTTCTGGAAAGGTGGCTGTTTTCACAGCAAGGTGCTGGGCTGTTTCCAGGTTTACTAGGTTAAGTGCACGGCTGGGATGTGTGTAAGCCTCTGTATTGTCGCCTGTGTCTGTCTGACCCTCCTGCACTGCCTCTCAGCATGCCCTGAGTCAAATAGGAGGCTGGGATGTCCCTCACCTGCTCTACATCATGCACCTTGCCACACGTACCCCTGCCAAGGCCATGCAGCTTGCTGCAGCTCAGCATGAGGGGCCTTTGGCCCCTGCCCGTTGCTCACAGCAGCCTGCCATCCGCCTCCCAGCTCACTCTGTGGCACATAAGTACCCCGACTAGGAATGCTCAGAGATTTTCTCCCAGATGTGAATATCCCAAAGGCAAGATTTGACCCTTAATGTTTTATCTTCACTGTTTTTTACCTCTTTAGCTGTGTTGTTAAAGTACTAGTCTATTCTGGGGATTTGAGAGAAATATATAAAAGTGCTTTGGGTAATTTAAGTTATATTTTTCACTGCCTGGTGAGCTGCTGGTTGTAGTGAGAATGGAAGTGGAGAAGATTGTTAATGCAGAGAGTGCTTTCAGCTATCTCAGAGCTAAGTCAGAAGCTCTTCCGGTGGGAGGGTTACATTAAAACTCGTGAAGACAACCCCAAAAAGACTAGATTAGTTCTGATGTGTTATTCCAGCCTTTCCCCATTATACAAGCAGCAGATGGTTCATTGTGTTATATTTTATTGACCTACAGGAAGTGATAGAAGAGGTGTTTTTTGTCACTCCTACTTGTTACAAAGCCTATAAAAGTTGCTTTTAGCTGTTAACTATGATTTTAAATTGGGTATCTGTCTTGTTTAATGAGGAGAGGAAAAGAGTAAGAAAATCAATGAAAGCAAGGTTTGTAAATATGTTATCTGAATCCCCTGGGCTTATTAGGTAGGATAGTCTTGTAGACAGCAAGAGCCATATGGAAATCCTTGAGGTAATTTCATGCAGTGTTGTTCCATACTTGTAATTCTTTGGCTGCTCAGATGATTCCCTGTCTGACCAGACTAAGATGGGTGAGTCACCCATTAAGAGGATTAAATGCTTCTGGCTAGAAGAAAGCAGAGACCAGGCTTTCATGTGTGGCATGGAGTTGAGCTAGCATGGTAAAAGAAATGCAAAAAACAATCTAATTTTCATTTCTGACATGCTTAGATAACATGAGAATTTGGAGCTTCTCTATTTTAAATGAGAAACCTAAATGGCTTACAAAGGACCATTCAGGGGTAAATCAAGTTTAGAATATAAACTAGATGCCTAAAAGTAACCTTTATAACTTTTCTTTCTATGACTTGTTCTTCTAAATCAAATATAGTCTGGAGTTGTCAGTCTCTTGAATGTTTTATAGCCTTAGAAAGTTATGTCAAGAACGTGAACTTTGACGAAAATGTAACCTTAAGGCATAGGAACTCCACTCTTCTAAGCTTGTCCAGAGAGGTGGTTCTGTCTGAGCCAATGTCAGACAAATGGAGACTGGGAAATGTGGCTGCAGTTCCTGTAAGTGTAGACAGAACCCATCAGATGTGTAAGTGGGTTAGTTCAATAAAATCTACAGATCGGTCATAAAGCTGGAAGGAATTTATGGACATAAAATATTAATTTCAATCAGCAGGGCACAGGTGGCATTTACATGTGAAGGACTGAGGCAGCAGGGGTGGTGGTGAGCAGAGAGAAAAGCAGAGTATAACAGCTGGTAACAATCCTGTTTCATATCCAGCCTTGATCTGTTTGGCCACCCTGAACTTTCAGTGGGAAGCTGCATATAATTAACTTAAATAGTTTCTGAATGATGAAGGCATGTAGGGGTGGCTCTACTCTGCAAATTGCTTGACAGGTTATATCCCCAAGGAAAATTTTCAATGGCAAAGAGCTCTGAGGTACTTAATTTCCCTGCACTGGGTTTTGAGAGCTTAACTTGTATCAAATGCCAGTCCAACTTTACTAGTCCTCTGTGACTGGGTCACCACAGTGTGCTTTATGCTTCAAATCTTAGAGTTTACAGGAGAGTGTTGCTGATGATGACTTGTGTTTTCTCACTGTATAAACAAGCAAGGTGCTACCATTTCACACAAAAAGATGTAAGCACACTTCCACAACCCAGAAAAGACAGTTAATTTCAAAAGGCTTCTTGAATAATAGTTGGTTGGTAGGGCAAGATGCTTTAAGAGTAGGCAAAGTTCAAGGCCGGGGTAACTATGGGCCTCTCGGAGGCCTCATGCCTTAGTCTATCATTTATACTGTAAAAAGATACAGTGGCTGCTTGACGAAATAACACTCAGCAAGGTTTTGTTGGCACTTGGCATATTTTTCAACGGGGAAACTTCCTGTCAGCTGTCTAACAGCTTTCATTGAGCGGAGAAGACAGACAGCACAACCAAAGACAAGAGAAAGAAGTAAAAAAATAATTGACTTAGGGTAATGCCCATGTCTTGTGGAAGCCTGCTGTAGTAAAGAGTGGAACAAATAGTCTTAAATATTATTGTTGCTTAAGTATATTTTGAGTTGCTGAAGAAATTAAGACTAACAACAATAAATCAGGGACTGAATGAAATGTGCATTGGAGCCAATTTTCCCACGCATCTCAGTAGCTTTACTAAAACAGTTTGGTGTTGGCATCTACCTCTAATTTAATCCAACAAAGCCTTGTCTTCTAAATGCAAAATAATCTTTTTTTTTTTCCAAACTGAATCAAGTCACCCAACTTGATGACTTTTTCTCTAGCAAATCAAGTTGGTCTAGCACAAAAGCAGCTTATTATACATCCTCAAGGCTTGGTGCAGGCTTGGAGTGGGAACAGAACGACCCCCTCTACTATTCTAGTAACTTTGTGCTACCTTTTGACTTCTCTCTTGATGGGTTCAGCAATAGGATCAAGGGTTTGTATTCCTAAATGTTAGTAATAAAAAGGGGGAATGCTACACCCTTATTAGCTGTTCTTGACCTTCCCCACCACTGGGGCTCTGACAACATGATGCTGCTATTCAGCATGGTAGATTTATCTCTGGAGCCTGCAGTGTCTCTTAAAAGAGCCACATCTAGGGAGATTTGTCTTTTCTAAGCAGAGAAACATTCTTTCATTGTAACAGGATCAGAGTTTATGGTTCCCTCATTTATTCCAGCAAGTGCTAAATCTGCTGATGGAGGGTGATGCTGGGTCTATTGTTCCCTCTAACCATTCTCCATAAAGAAAGCAAATAAGTAATGTGCTGCTCTTACAGGGTCAAGTCTGTCCTCTCATCAGACTTAACAGTAGACACTGAAAAAGATCTCAAAATAGGGGTTCACTTCCATAGATGGTTTTTTACTGTCCATTCTTGTTCATATCTCTTAAACCATGGCACAAAGAGTCCCGGGTCATGTTTCAGTGGTGATATAAAACAATAGTAAACTGTGGATTTGGGCCAAGTGACTGAACAAACTGATAGACATTTGGTGGTTGGAGACCAGATCACAGTTTCTTGGAGAAGGTGGCAGGATTACCTGTATAGGAAAACCAGCTTGCTTGAGCCATGTCTCTTCTCACTACACTTGAGCCACATCCCTGTGTCCTCAAAATAGATACCCTTGCACCTAACCCCTGTGTCCCATCTTCCTTGGCTGTAGAAATATGGGGGTGATTGCTGAGGGTCTCGGCACTAATGCATTGTGGGCTGCATGTTACTTGGAGACTAACTGGAGTCAATACAAGAATGAAGAGGTTCCAGCTTAGGAAGTGTGTCTAAACACATTAGCTCTGTAATGTGCTTGGACTTGAAATGTAACAGTGGGGAGAAGAATAACTCCAATTTACTCACTGAAGGTTGGAAGGGAGGAGCAAAGCATGAGAAATAGCAGAGTGGTGGCTACAGGAGATATTTTATCTTGTATTCTTAGATAAAAGCCCTGCAGAGCTGTGGGCTCAAGATGGTATCTTTTCTTTAAACTGTGAGCTTCACTGCAAAGCCATGAGAAGTCTTCCTGCACTTGTGGGCAGTGGCTTGGGGCCTGAGAGCTCAGGACCTGGCTGGCTGGTGCCAGGCTCCATCCAAGCTGTACTTCTTCATTTGCCCTCCTCAGCGGGGAGGTCTCAGCTGCCTTGTTCACTGAATGACAGCTTGGGACAAATCATTGTAACGTATCACGTGAGCTTTGCTTTGAGCAACTTGTGCACACTGTAAAACGTACCTGCATTGCCCAAGTATTTTTCCTGAATTGTAAGTGTGGAGTCATATTGAGAGCATATCTCATATGTGAGAACTGATTATGCACACAAATTGTTTGGCAAATGTTTTCTGAATAATGAACAAACAGTTGGGAAACCCAGTGTTAACTGACAATACACACAAGCAGAACAAAGGTAGAATTCGTCAGCTACATTATTCGCTAGAAGTTGTTCAACCGGCTCTAATATACTTTCTTTCTTTCTCTTGAGAAAAGATCAGGGAATACATTCTTCAGTATATTTCTATTTGATTTCTTGCACAGAATGGCTTTTACATTTGAAAATTATAATCTACTGCAGATAAACTTTGTGAAAACTATCTATTCCCTTATGTCAACCTACCATTACTTTTCTCTGTCCTTATGATAGCCCAGTTTTGTTTTTCCTCCTCCAAAGAGTAGAACAGTATTTCCAAATTCCCAAGCTACAGCTCCTCACCCTAGGAGCATCTCGCAGCCAGAGCCCTGCAAGAGGAAGCATCAAGGGGGATTTGCGCTGCTGTCGGAGCACAACAGACAGAAAAGCAGTTGTGCTGTTATTTTAAACAGCTGGGTCTTCTCTTCGATAAAGTTAATAGACCTTTGCAGGATCAACTGCAGTGAAAAGATGGCTTCATCACCCTTCTGCTACTGCTAGAAAATGTTCATTTCTCTTTTGAGTTCATGGGTTCAAACTGTTCCTCCCAGAGCAGCGAGGGCTGGGGAAAGGGAGAATGGGGCAAAGAAAGAGTGCCAAATAAAAGGATTTGCTTGCCTCTCGGGGCTGCAGGATCACTGGTAATGAGCTGCGTCTCCAGCCAGCCCTCAGTGGAGCCCTCGGAGCCCATGCATGACACAGGCAAGAGCTCAGATAATTCTGTATTATCTGCTCTCTCACTCCCACTTTGCTGGTAACTCTGTACACAACAGCAAAAGCTAAACCTAAAAATGAGCTGCGTTTGTGAACTTGGCTGTATGGGTAGTTTGTTCTGTGCTTTTTTTCCCCTCTGGGCATCCTCAGGGTTTCTCTCTTTCCTCTGTTTCTTCTTAAACCAGTGGGGTGCTGAGCATTGCTCGTGGCGCAGTCTCTTCCCCGCCATCGTGGCACGGCCAGCGTGGGCTGGCTCTGCCTTGCACCGGCTGCGGCTGCTGGATGTGACGGGGCCCTGCAGCTCCTCACCTCGCACCCGCTGTGGGGGGGATGCCAGCCCCCTCTGCCAAACCTGGATTTTCACAGCCCCTCTCTGTGTGCCTAGGGGCCTGTGGGACTAATATTTGGGTTATTTGCCAGGTGGCACTCGAAGTGGTGTGCATGGTGGTGCTGGGCGTGAATGTATGGACCGGCAGAGCTGTGCTTGTCACCTGCCTTTCCTTTGGAAGAGAAGACAAGGCGGCCACCTTCACCTGGGCGGCTGGAAATGACAGACCCACCCTGAGCTCATTCGAGAAGCAATAACACTTCTCCTCCCACCTCACCTTCCCCCTCGGATGCTTCAGGCTGTTACCTTTTTTGAGGTATTTGAATTAAACAATTCTTGTCTTCTTTGGGTGTTTTCTCCCCTCTTTTTTTTTTTTTTGTGGCTTTCTCAACATGATATTTGAAATAAATTATATCTTGAGGTGCTTCAATATTTAATGCTTTTTCTCCCAGCAAACCTGGGAAGGCACAGGCACAAACACATACATTTTCTATTTTGACATTGTGTGCAGTAAGTGATATCTATTCTTCCTCATTGGATATTTTTATCCGCTTACCTTTTTTCCTCCTTTGTTGCTACTCTAGCTTTTCTAACACTTCTCCATTTCTGTAGCAAAAAAGAAACTCTGGTGAAGAAAGTTTTTCAGCTTTTAGAAAGTTATAATGTTTCAGTTGTCCTTTTCAAAAGTAAGATTACCAAAGGTAAAAAAAAAAAAAAAAAAGGGAAAGGGAAAAAAGCATCAATGGTTCTATTACCTTCAGTGAAAACTTTAAGATTTTGGTTTTTAAAGTTTCTGCTGTGGAATTCCCAGGGTGGGGGGGAAGATGTGTATTTAAAAAAAAAAGTGGAAAAATAACCATTTGCTGCTCTGAGAGCTGTAACTCAGAATTCAGTCTTCACCAGAATTGGGATGATTAACAAGGAAACAATTTCAGTAATTCTGTGGATAACACAAAGATGACCATGTAGAACTTGGCTTATTGCTATAATTATTTCTGGAAATTATTACTCTACTCATATTCAATAGATGGTAGGAATGTAGTTTGAGATTGTGATGGGTTGACCTTGGCTGGACACCAGGTGCTCTCCAAGCTGCTCTGTCACCCCCCTCCTCAGCAGGATTGGGGGTGTGGGGAAATAAGATGGGGGAAAAACCCTTGTGAGTAAAGATAGACAGTTTTAATAAAGCACAGGCTGTGTGCAGAATCAAAGGACAACAAAAGATTTATTCCCTACTTCCCACCAGCAGGCAAAGTCCTGCCACTTCCCGGGAAGCTTCAGTACACATAGTGGTTGCTCCAGAAGACAAATATCCTAATAAATGCCCCACCGTCCTGTCCTTTCTCTTAACTTTTATTGCTAGAAGATGTGATATGGTATGGAACATCTCTGTGGTCAGTTGGGGTCAGCTGTCCCGGCTGTGTCCCCTCCCAAGACCTTGCCCACCCCAGCCTGCTGCTGAGGGGGATGTTGCAGAGACAGCTGATGCTGTGCCAGCGCTGCTCAGCAGTAGCCAAACCCCGGGTGTGTTACCAGCACCTTGCTGGCTCCCAATGCACAGCACTAGGAGGGCTGCTGTGGGGAAAAATAACCCCAGCTCAGCCAGACCCAATACAGAGATCAAAAGTTACTAAGAATCAGAAATAACCAGGAGATTGGGATTCTCATTTTCCAGAGCTGGCTTTTTAGCTCATGCAGATGGTAAATTTCTCTTGGCTTGCTGGATAAGAGACACTTTATTGTTTGCAGAGTCATTCAGTAGCTGAAGGTCTGAGCCAAATGTGTCTGCAGCTCTCCTTCATGGACAGAGTAGTTCAGCTCTAAGAACACTGTGACTTCTAGGACAGGAAGGGTTATGTTCATGGTGAAACTGGTGACGTTTGGATCTGCAGGAAATGGTGAGGTTGCTAAGGAATGGTTGGCTTCTCCAAAGGCAGGGCAGCACTGTGGGATGAAGTGAAGCTCATAATGCCTAAGTTTGTGGGTTTTTTCAACATACTACCCCAGCGTACAGGTTCAGACAGCTGGGTCAGCCCACTTCACACTATAGACTTAACTAGGTGACACAATGCAGCATTTTATTTTCTTGTTGTAGGGACTGGGAAATTCATGAGCAGTTATTATTGGTGCTTATTTATATCTGGATGTAAATGTTATCAAACGTGCTTTTACTGCTATTTGTTCCAATAAAAAGGTAAAAATCTATAATCTAAATGTAAATTTGTCCATGAGTAATGAATAAAAAGGGACCAGAAAGAATAGCTAGTAAGCAAGCAGTCTTACGGAATGTGAAATACTATGGAAAAAAATGCAGTAAATGCATACAGATGGAGAAATGGAAGATAATACATTTATTTTGAAACAAAAACTGCAAAGGAGGGGACAATTGTACTCTAGACTTCCATTCAGTCAGAATATAATAAATAAGCTCTCTTGATTCTTAAGTAAAGTCTTTCAATGTAATTTTCTGCAGCTTTTAAAACAGTAAAAAACTAAGAAGGAAACATTGATTACTCCTCTAAGGAGCGTCTGCCACTTTATGCTTTCTCAAAACCGTTGGTGGTAGAACTTCTTGGCCATTGTATTTGGGGAAAAAAAGAAAAGTGTATTTGCCATTAAGAAGATGTTCATAGGAACAAAGCAAGGCAATAATGAGATACTTGAGAAAACAGATAGCTTTTCAGCAGCATGGGGTTATAACCTCCTACTTCTGAAAGTCTGCATGACTTTCATATGTAGCCCAGTGAGACTGGCTTGTCCCATCCCTCCCTAAGAGCTAGTCATGAACTTGTAAACTTTCCTACTGCAGCACTGTTGGTAGCAATCTCAGTATTATCAGTATCCACTTAGGGATTTTGCTACCATGTCTTTCAGACAGCATAAGGATGATACGGGAAGATTATGCAAAAAGCCAGTGGAAGCTTTCTGTGAAAATGCATTTGACCAATTTTGAAGAAATCATTTACAGGTATACTTCCAGTCTTTATGGCAGCTGAAAAGGGGAATAGGGCACAGGATCAAAGGAGAGATGTTCATTGCTCAAACTCAGCAAATGCAAAAGGAGCATTTATCTAAATGTAACCATGCAAAACTTTAAAATCAAGCCTACAAAGGCTTTCTATGTAAAGCTGTGTCTTTCAATGTGCTTATACAGGTTTAATGGTGCTGCAGGCTAATGCACTACCCATTCACCTTCATGCTAGTTGAGACCATGTGTAATTGCAGAGGAACAACCTTCTCGTGGTCCCAAAGGCAACGAGCAAACAAGCACAACTAATGAAACTACGTTCTTCTGGATTTGTGTCACTTGGGTCAATTTGTTTTTAAATTCAGTTATAGATGGAGTTTTTTTGCTGACTCCACATATACCCAAAAGATTTCTCTTCCTCTTTTCCCCTAAAGCTGTTCCCCTTTTCCCCATACTGAATATTTGGCAGCATTCAGCTGCAGAAAATAAATAGCTGCACTGAACATCATCACGGTTTTGTAAGCTGCCACCCTTCTTTCTCTAATGCCCTATTTCTGTAACGCTCCCAGGAAATACAGGCATGTTCAGTCACTAAAGTCAGTCTGAGACAAAAGTACTGATGTAGCATCATTCTGTGATTTCTAGACCATCAAAACCCCTTGCTTTTTTCCTACTCCTGCATGTACAGCGGGGTAGTGGGTTTGGTAGGCACTTGAAGATTTGCAGTTGAGTGTATCCTTGAGTCTCCTGTGTAGCATGGGAGCTGTGTGTCAGAAAGAATGCCAAGGAACCTGTGCAAAGCCCCTGTCTGCACCTCTATGGCCTTCAGCCAGCTCAGCACTTTGCTTTGTCTCTTACAGACCTTTAATTGATGATTTCTCAAGTTTGAAATACTGCTTGAAATCACTAATAACATGAAATAATAGAATGCTTCAAGAACTGCTTTCTACAAGCTTTTATGACACTTGGAAATATATCTCTATATATTTAACCCTCATGCAAGGGCACAAAGCATTGCTGATTTAGGGGGGTTTTCCATGCAGTGGTGGTAATTTTGGAGGGTGAAAGTTCTTACCAGATATTACACCTAAACAGTCATAAAGAATTATTAATCCCATCAGATTGCGCTTCAGGGTGGGTTTTGGTCCTGTCCTTAGCACACGGTCATTGTTGTGCTCCTCTGATGTCAGCTAGGAGACAGTGCTGAGGTTAAAGAGATCTGAGCTGTTTGACCATGCAAATTATAATAAAGACGTCAAATATTTTTATTCAGCATTTGAACAGTAAATTTGAATTTATTTTTTTTAAAAATAGTGGTTTATAATAAAAGTCTTTATTTTCACCACTGGTAAAATTATTCAGAGGATTCACTGGAGATTTTAAAGCAGAACAAATATCAAAGCAAAAGGATTTCCAGCTAACAAAGTTACTGAGTGATTCATTTGGGGAAGATTCTTTTGTTTTACAGCAGTTGTTCACCTTCTTAGCTTTATGTTGCAAGTCTTGCATGTTTTAGTTAGTGGTGCATTGAAAGATGAACATATGTAGGTTTTCATGCCATAATCTCATTTGGATAGACTCAAGCAAACAATCTGATTTTAGGTTGACTTTTCTTTTTCCTGTCTACCTTAAAGTATTTTTCAAAATCTTCTAAAGGCCACCACTGGCAACATCACATCAGAAAAACTTAAATTTTGCTGAATAACTACATTGCTCTAAACGAGAATGGAAATGCATTTTACCCAAGGCATTTATTCCCAAATTCTTAATTAAATCAGTCCTTGCTTAATTTTCTTTTTCTTATTTCTTCCTTGCCTCAACTTTCCTTTTAACATTCTAATGAAGAGCTATGAATCTGATGTCCATAAGAGGAACTTTTATCACTATATTTTGTCTACAAAATTCTCCTGGCACTTAACCATAGATTTTTCATTTCTTTCAATATTTTTACTTCACACACACATGCACACACCCCCACACCCACCCCTATTTTTCATTATTTGCTATTAAACTAAGCCATCTTCTTCCCAGGATAGTATTTGTCCACCTAAATATTTCCATTATTTCCAACAGCACTACTCATGATTAATTCATTTCTGCAAGACAGCAAATCTTTCAGCCACAATAAGCTCAAGTATTGCCAACATACAGTACATTAGGTGCTTTTGCTCCCATGAAAGCTGATGAGCAGAACAAGCATGTTTGGCCCGAGTGCTGATGACATCAGTATCTTGGAGACCTTTTTTTCTCCTTTTTAGATAGAGGAGGACTTGGAAATTTTTATCTCTCTAGGTAGAAAAGCATCAGCCACACTTCCCATGACTACAACAAATACGTGCAACACAAGGAACGTGCATCAAGGCCCTTCCTCCTTCCATAAAACCATTTTTTCTTCCTTCATCCAACTGCAGAGCAATGTGGCTGAGGTAATGCCGTGTCTGAGGCAAGGGTTTCAATCACTGTTGACAGCATCTGGCAGGGAACAGCTATCGTTTCCTTCCCCTTATAACTATCTGCTCCCTTCAGCTGCCCTGGGAGTGCCACACCAGGAGTATCCCATTTCCTGGCACTGTGACTATTGTCTCCTCACATGCAGTACATGGGAAATAGACATTTCCATATATCATCACTTTACTGTCCATCCATTGTATACTCTTTGGATGGTATACATTGTGTTACGCTCATTAAGAATCATGTTTCTCTTTGTCAACAACAGAGAAACAAATCAGCCCAAAACATAATTTTCAAAAGGTGCTTCTCTAGGTCAGGTTGGAATAGGCGAGAAGAGTTCATTCATGCTATTTCTAGGGGTGTGTTAATGAAATATGATGAACAGAAAACTGCTGCAATAAAAACTCAAGCGTGTCAAAGTTATGACCCTCATCAATCATACTTTGCAGGGAAGTAATGCTTTTTGGCTGCTTTGACATTTAAGACCTAGATGCACCACTACCCATACCTGGTGTTTGGTTTTGGCTTTGTCCCTACACAGTCTGATCTGTGGGAAAGATTTCCGATGCCATTGCAGAAGTTAACCAAATTCTGCGTCACTCAGTCCCCGATCTCCCCCCTCCCATGCTTTCCATCCCTGTTGTACTTGGGCCAAGCACTTGCATGGATTACGAGGGAGGCATTGCAAGAGCAAGGCGGAGTCAGATGGAGAGTGTGGAACATTTTTGTCCCTATCATGTTGGCTGTTGTTCCTTCTTTTTCTGGGAAGCTACTTATCATGTCTTGCCTTCAAGGACAGTATTTCATTGTGATTTGTGTGGAACAGCAAGGAAATGGCGATCAAAGTGATCAGCTGCTGAATTGTGTGTCCTTTACCTTTTGTTAGAGGTGTTAGTTCACATCCTCATGAAGGATGTATTACGTGATCACAGAAATAGAATAGATTTACCTCTTTTTAAATGCCTTTTACCAATTTCCTCTTGCCATAAAGTATGAATTATTGACAAACCCCAGGCCTTCTGTCACACCTACCTCTCTGGTTTAATAGCCCTCTCCTACATGCCCTTGTTGCTATGGTGCTCCATTTCACAGCTACAATGCATTATATATTGTAATAAGTGACATATGCTCAAGGCAGCCCAAAAAGTTGGCAAGCTGGCAATTAATAACTTCGAATTCTCGACTTAAGCAAAGTTTTTTGAGAGCATAAGGCGACCAAAGTGTTGACAGGAATGGCAAAGGTGCTCGTGAGATAATTCCCATGGTACCTACCATTTGAAAATGCGTCATGGGACAAGGGATTTGCCTAGAAGCAGCAAGTAAAATATTGAATATGTGCAGCAGAGACACAGATTTTTCAGATACAGGTTATCATATTTTATTGACGTTTTTAGTTAAAAATAAACAAACAAACTTATGTCTTATGCCGGTTTCCTTCTGGCTCATAAGTATAAAATTGGCAGAAAATGTGATAGTGTCTTAAATGTGTGAGATCTCAGAGGTTTTTGTGCAGCAACTTGAAATTAAAAGTCTGGAATTTTTCAGAGAGAAAAAAACAACAGTAACTTTGCATTACCTCTTCCCTTATGAGAACAACTCCTATATTTCTATTTTTCACAGGACTGCCAGGATTATTAGAAAAAAAAAAAAAAAGAAAAAAAAATTTCTGTCTTGGGATTTGAACCTTCAATGTCTTCTTGTGCAAGGTGATGCTACCACTTGTTTAAGCAGCTGATGGACAACTGTCCATCTAAAAAGTATTTGCAATCACAGGTATATTATCATGTGCATTCATTGTAATACAAATCAAAAATTGAGTAAAGCTACATTTATTCACTGAATATTAATGTTGATAATAACACAGACATTATTAATGTGCAATAAAGTGAAATAATATAAATATATAAAGAGGCATTTGACAGGAACTGCTGGAAAGTGTTGAGAGAAATGTGTCCAGGTGTAACTCAATTCTTGCTATGTTAAACACAGTTGTCAGGGGTCTTTTTAGAAGATCCTTACTGCTAATGCCATGCTGAAGCAAAATATGTTTAAATTGGCCAGAACCTTTACTTTTTAAACGAATGAAACTGGTGCGCAGACCCCAGCTCCTCAGATACGTGACTGGGCATGTTCTGTAATGAACCACCCACCCTGTTTTCAGCGCGCATGGAAACACTGGTAACGAAAGGCTCAGAGCTGGCCGAGTCTGTTACAAAGGTTTTAGAGAAAATGTTGAGTGTGCGGGGAAGTCTTGGTGGACCGTGAATTTTCTGGCAGCAGTAAGTCCCCTGCAAGGCATAACCCACTTAGGAATTCCTCCAAAAGGAGGGGTTTATTTCTAGGGGTTTTTTTTCCACATTTGCTGAATCCTGTCACCGCTGTTTTTCGAGGTTTAAACGCCCAGCCCTTTCTGGCTGCCTGGTGCTGGTGCGGAGCCGATTCCCAGCCCCGCTGCCAGACGTGTGCCGCGGCGGCTGGCAGCTCTCCCAGGCGGGGAGGCCGGGCAGGTGGTGGCACCTCCACCAGCCGGAGGGTGAAGTGCTGCCGCTTCCCTCTGGCCTGGCTGCCAGCTGCTCCTGCCGCCAGCCCGCGGATGAAGCAGGCATCCGTGTCTCCCTTACCTTTTCCCACGTGTCAGCTTGTGATGTTTATCTAGCGAGCAGGAGTAACCTTAAAAATAACTCCTGGGAAGAAGTCTAACACCGACGTCATTCTGTCTTTAACCTCAGGCAGACTGTTGTCAGCAAGAGACTTTTTAATGATTTTTTTTTTTTTTTTCCCCATACCAGCTTTTTTTCTACCAGATAACACTGTACTGAGACTCAGAGACATAGACTCTCTTCCCAGCTCTGATGTTTTTGGTACCTCTCCTTATCCCTTTCCAACCCTCCCACCACGTACCTGCCATGTCATACACCACCTCTCCTGGGCAGCGATTGCTCTTTGCTGCACGCTTTCCTACCACCTAACAAGTCTCCACCGGGGTTTCTGGTTACGTACAAAAGGTAAATAACAAAACTACAGGGAAATTGCTAATGAGACCAATCCAATTTTTCTTTTTCAAATCATCCTGCTAAAAAGTCTTACGAAGAGGCAAGAGGGGAAGATAGCCAAAAGCACAGGCTTTATTTTAGCAAGAGTTAATGTGTGTGCATGCACTGCGACTGCCAGGCAGAATTTGACTCCATGGAAACTTCTGGTACTTTAAAATGTGTTTTCAATCCAAATTGGACAAAAGGCTACATTTTGAGAACCTTACACTAAAATGATCCCCTAATGTATTTGGTACTGCTGCCATTTTGGTCACGTCAGATCATTTTCCAGAGTGTAAAAGATATTTCCTTGCACGGAAAGAAAACAGTTATCTTTTTGGAATAGGGTCAAAACATTATGATATAAACATCAAACATCCATTATTAAGTAGGCCATATAAATAGCAATTACTGCTAAGATCTTTGAATCATGAAATCATTGAATAATTTAGTTAGAAGGGATCACTGGGAGGGTTAAATAGTCCTACCTGCTGCTCAAAGCAGGGCTAGCTTCAGAGAGCAATCAGCTCGCTGAGGGGCTGGTGCAGCCGAGCACCGAACACCTCCGATGATGGAGACTCCATAGCCTCTTCAGACGAATGTTGCAGCGCTTAACCTTGTGTCATGGTGTTTTGTTTGGGTTTTTTTCCCCTCACCTTATACCCAGCTCTAATTTTTCTTGCTGTGATTTATGAACATTTCTTCATTGTTTCACTGCCCACCTCTGAGGAGGGTCTGGCTCTGTCTTCTCTGGAACAGTATCCCTGCCCTCCAGCAGATCCTTGGCACACTGCAACGTGGGGTCACCACAAATTTCCTGAGGGGGCATTTTTTTCCGGTTATTTTGATTCCCGGTGGAGACACGTCAGCCCCATCATTGACTCCTAAGGATGCCACTCATAACTGGCCACTGGAACCCAGCAGGTTTGAACCACTACCCACTGGAACCCAGCAGGCCGGTTCAGATTTTTACTCGTGCTTAAAGAGAATTAATCATTATAGTGATTATAGTATAATAATTATATTTTATATTGTAATGTAATTAAAAATGAACATAAATAGAATCAAAATGGGAACACTGGTGTGTTATCCAGAATTGAAATGGTGTTTCATCATACTTTAAAACTGGTATAAGTTATTTTCATCTATTCATCTTTCCTTTCTCTACTTTTCATTTAAAATTAAGAGATTGTTAGAATTAACTTCTAAATTATTGCATTTAAAAAAAAAATAAACACTGTCTCAACCTCTTCTGAAAGTAATACTATGACATAAAAATGATTCTTTGTATTTTCAAACAAGAGTTTCAGGATAATTTTTTTTTTTATTTTTGTTAAAGCAAAAAAAACCAGATATGGTTGCCAGCCTGGATCTGAAATTATGAACACGAAGGAATAATAATAATACACTGTTGCTCAGTTTCCTGCTTTTATTGGCTTGCTTGAGTGTTATGGCTGCTATAGAGTATCAGTTCTGCTGAGAATGTGTTTGACAGCAGCCAGATAGGTTCCCTCTGCAGAACCGGCACGAGGCCGACATCTGAGCTGCTACTGCTTGAAATTCGACAAGGCATTTCTCCAAAGCCAGTCCAAAGGTTGTAATGGCCAAGATTTATCTTGGTAATTTTGGTCTTGGCCCATTGGAAATGTTTTTTAGCCTTCAGACATGCTACTGGTCAAAGCTTTCCAATGGGATGTGAGCCATAGACTTTCTCAGTCGTCGTAGCTGAGTTATTTTGCTACTCAGCTATGCAGAAGCAGCAGGCCTTTAGGCTAATTAATAAATCATCAACGCATTTGTGGTGTGAAAAATGAAATATTTATGCTTGCCAGAGTAATATTTCTGTCTTGCAGCCCCATGCTCTGTTGATGCCTGATGGAGGATGAAGTAAATACCAGCTGGTGTAGAATGAGCAGAATATAATTACTTTCTACAAAGTTAACTGAATATTAAAAATAGAAGTCAGAGAAGCTGGCAAAAAGGGGAAAAAAAATATATATACATGCCTGAAAGGCAGGACATAGCCAATACGCGAAGGGAACACTTGCCTAACTAGTGCCATGGGGATAGAGAACCTGCAGGATCCATATTGTGTACAAACGTGTCACACAGAGGTCTTTTTACAGAGCAGTTAGTGACCAGCTGGAGTAGTTAAAAGGCCTGAAGGGAAGCCAAGGATGCTCTAATGTTCCGGTCGGTCATCATTAGGGGACCAGCGAAGGACTTAAAGCATCAGATGTTGTTGCTTTTCAAAAATGTGTCCACTATTAAAAGAAAGAAAATATTACTTCTAGGCTTTAAGGCAACCAGGAGCTAGTTTTGTTCTTTGTGTTCTGACACAATAGTAGATTTAACGGAGCTGTGCTGGGTGTGATTTTTGCAATCACTGCCCTAGTCCTTCTCCACGGAGTGAATGTGTGAGCACCAGGCCAATCAAACCCCTTGAAGAAAAACATTCTCATGTAACAGAAAGTGGATTTAACCCCTTATTTGAAGTGGAGACTCTTTATAATAATCAGCTAAAAGCAATCTATACAAAGGGCTGATTTTACATGCTGGCAGTTACAATCAGAGGAATTGAAAGGGCAAGCCATCAAGAAAGCTATCCAGACAGGTGGAGGGGTGGCATTGTGCAGGTCAGACATCAGCCTCCCCCCCATCTCCCAATGCTGATTTCAGATGTGTTTTTTCCTGGACAATTTAGTCTGACTCTTTCCCTTTGTTTTGTGTGCAGCCGGAGGTTCTGATAAAAGCCAAATGTCCAAAATCCAGGAGGAACATTCAATTCTCATGAATTTTTTCATTTGCTCTCACAGCCATGAGAGATCACGTTGTTCAGGTGTTCAAGTTCAGCTGAACAAATGAGCTTCTGAGTCTGTGTCTGAGCCAAGCCTCAATGCCAAACCCTTCAAACTGGTAATACCACCTATTACATATGTTCAAGTTTGATGAATTATAGGAGAGTCAGTATGGAAGGACAGACTTCTAACATGGATTATTGGTTTGTTTTGCAGTGAAGCATTTATTGTAAAATAGCAAAGGAACATACTGTTCCTTTTTGGTCATGATATTTCTGAAGTCAGGCAAGGACCTGAGGTTTGCACATAAGCTAGTGGCCACCTCATCAAGCTGTTCCTCTTATGGAGAGCATTTGACATCAAGAGGAAAAAGGAAGGTTTGCGATTTGCGAGGGGGTTTTTCTGTTAAATGTTTGCTGTATAATATGTTTATAGCATTGCTCTCACTGTTGCTCTTGATGTGTCATCAGGGCCATGTTATGACAGAGTCTGTGACACAAAGCTCTGTCAAGGCATGTGCTCTTGGCTCTCGAGCACCTTGCCGGAGGGGTGGAGGAAGGTGGAGCCTCTGCCCCTTTCCTCCGCATCACTGTGAATACCCGAGCATCAGGGCAGTCATGCAGAGAGGGAAAGTGGCATGCGGGAATCTGAACCTCCCACTCCCATGTGGCAGCAGCAAATGTGATGCAGCGAGGTCCCGTCAATCCCCTCACCATCAAACTGCCTGCTAATTGTGATTTGAATGAGCCAGTAATATAGGTACAGAATATCCCTTTTAAATAGAAGAATTACAGAAGTAGCAAATTATTCCTCTCCTCGGCTCGCCTCTCCTCGCCTCTCCTCTCCTCTCTCTTTTGCAACAGGGATTAGAACTAAATGTCATATTTTAGGTCCATACTTCATGTTTGCTTGTACAAGAACAGACAATTTAAATGTCAGTTATTATAGCTTGTCAATAAATTTCAGAATCTAAGCAAATCTGGCAAACATGACTGACAGCTACAAATTAATTTAGCTTTGTTAAATAACCAGCCAACACTGCTCTGCCACTGCTGACACGCGTCAGAGTATAACACTAGTAATTCCGAGTGTGAGCTGTTGTGTTGTCATGAAATACAAATTGTGCAGATTCTACTCATCTCCTAGGAAGAGAGAAATCTTTGAGGCTGTGATGCCCTTTTTAGGAGAAGCAACCAGTAATCCAAAAAGCTCTGAGGTTTTATACTTAACAGAGCAGTGGTATGGTTTAAAACAAAGTAGGCTGTGTCAGTGCATAAAATCCTAACCACTAGTGTGGATGGTAAAAATTAGTATTTTCTACTTAGAAGGAAAAAAAAATTATTGTGGAAATGAAGGCCCTCACAAAGTCACATGTCAGTCAAAAGCCAACACGAGCTACTGCTAGGTAATCAGAACTTTTGAATATGAAACCATTTATTTAAGCACTTAAATAAAGTTACAATAGACTAAATAGAGGTGTGTGTGAAACACTAGGCTATATCCACATTGGGGTGCTGTACCTGAAAATAATATTAATATTAATATTCCAGGAATGACCAGATGCTTTTGTTGTAGAGTATATGATAAACAGTTTTCTCGACAGAAGTATTATTTAAAAAAAAAAAAAAGAAAAGAAAAGAAAAGAAAAACAAAGAGAAACTGTGTAAGGAGGTATTTTATTCAAAGCAGGTGGCCAAATAATCTAAAAATTCCCAAATTTCTTCTTTGACTAATGTTAGCTGGCTGCATTGGATCGTAACCCATACAAAGTACCCAAGGAAAAATGGGTGTTCCTCCCACTGACATAAATCAATGACCTTTTCAAAGCTTTCGCTCTCTTCCAAGGGCAGTAGGCTGTGGCCCTAATGTTGTAGGTCTCACCCACTGCCTTCAGCGGGGTTTGCCATGAAGCCCACCTAACGGGGAATTCAGAACCTCTCCCACCATGTAAAATGCTGTGTAGAAGTTGTTCTCCACCTGCCGAAGATTTATTAGAGAAGTGTGCTTAGGCATGTGTGCATGATTAACTTTTGTGCTCTGCTTTACATCGCTGCAATTTCAGTTGGTCCTTTTTTCTTTTTTCTTTTTTTTTTTTTTTTTTTAAAGTCTGTTTGGTTTTAATAACCACATGTTCTTCCCACACAGTTATTAGTGACTAACACAGGTAGCACCTTTCTCTGTTCAGCTCCATCTTCGGTCTTTTGTGTTATGGATTTGTAGCTTGAACATTTCTTTAATACAGATAGGATGAGCTTACTAATTTATCATGTCAAAGATACGATGTGGCCATGAAATAGGATTGCTTTTGGTCACCACTGACATCAGCTGATCTGGAGCCTCCCTCTGTTAGAGCTAATACAATGTCCATTTCAACCCTGTCCATTTGTTTTTCTCGAGAGGAGGAGTTGTTTGTTTTATTGAGTAGTTTGGGGTTTTTTTTTAACTTTCCACTATTTAGCAGAGTATTATGAAGGCGGCAAAGAAATTCTAGCTGTATTATCATGAGGCTAGTCCTCCGCCTGCAGAGGGATTCAGTCTGATATACCTTCTCCCACAGAAAGCATAAAGCCATTAATCTACAAAAAATACAAAAGCCCTCAGTTATCTCAGCTGGCTGTTAGTCCCAAGGTTTAATGATGATGGTGCAAATTTCAGCACTATTAATTATTTTATGGAGATGTCTAGCAATGTTTCTGTCATTTAAAACATTTTAAGAGGCCAGTCAGCAAAAGTTAACTTTGCTGCTATAAAGGATCAAATAATACTCCAATTAAAGATTTTGTACTTCAGTAGAGAGCCTGAGAGAGTAAAGCAAGGGGAGGCATGATTTGTGGATCTCAGAGGGGAAATAAAGGTATTCTAGGAGAAATAGAGGGACTGGATCATTTTAATAGTCAATTTTATTTAAAACCATTCAACCACAGTATGACTGATTTACTCTATAATTCATCTGGACTTTCAGAGGTGTTGTGAGAGCAGGTTTGAAAGCACTTGAGCAATATTCTGAGGGGAGAAAATGGCAAAGTGGTTACAGTTTCTCTGTATGCTCTAGCAGCCACCTCATCATGTATTTTAAAGTAACTCTTTCTCATTATTTGTCATTCATCTGGCTCGGCATCCTTCAAACAGATTGCCATGCAGTTGTAGTACCTGCCTGGTGCTGAGTGTTTTGAAACTCCAGCTATTTCTTTGAGGTCCAAAATAAGAGATGGTCTTTGTTTTGATGAAGACTGTCTTGTGGCAGCCTTGGCAGCGATATCTGCACAGAGAGGAAGATTCCTTGAAAGTCAAGAAGTGTTTTGAAAGTTTTCAATGCTTGCTTAGGCCATTTTCCCTGGCTATAATCTTAATAAATTAAAGTTGTTCTATGAATTTCAGTCTTTTCAAAGCCTACAAACATCCCTGTGATGTCTTTAGTTTTGATCTCAGGAGCCTTATCTCATCATGTGTTAAATGAATGTGTTATGACAAATAACGCAATGTTTACCACCATTAACCTGCTGGGTTGCTAGGTTCCATGCTTCATCTCCCCTGTCCAAGGGCTCAGAGTCACTGTGCATTTGATAACCACTGTAGTTAGCTGATCGAATTTGCATGCCATGAACATGTCAGGGGTTGGTGTTTGTTTGATTTTGGGGTTTGGTTTTTTTTTCCCTTTTCCTGAGATAACAATCATCCAGGGGGGAAAAAAAAAAAGTGTAATATAAATAGAACATATAATGAAATTGGCCTGAGCCTGCAACTCATCAATCTGGAACTCATAGATGCTGTAAACCCAACAGGTAATAGATAAAAGGTCATCCTATTTCATGGACATTGCTTTAGATAAAATAGCTGTTAGAGTTAATAATTCTCACTATAAATCTTACTAATATAAAGAGCTCAGTTATACAACTGTAGTTATTTTTATATCAATGACCTTAATTATTAATATGAACCCTTCACTGTTACAGATTTTGTTCTGTCAGCTGTATGACCAGAGTATGGAAGTCCCTAGAATGACCACTAGGGAAAGGAGTTGGTATTATTACAATATTTAATTTGCACTGGGTACCTTAAATCTACAATGGACCAGATCTATCATAACTAGGTTCATCATCAAACCAATACATTGGCTGGCAGCCACATAAAGCACAATCGGTTTGTCCTGAAGAAGGACCTGTGTAAGTCTTTCTGTGCTTTCCAATGAAATGACTTGGCCTAATGAGAGCTACCACCTTCCTATATGAATCTGGCTTCCAGATAAGATCAAGTTCACACAAGTTAAATCCGTTAGTTAAACACAAGATTAGGCTTGAGCTCTCTGGTCAATAATTCACATGGGTCATGTTTAGTCTGCCTACACTACCTGAGTTTTCGGGTCTAAGATGACCTCTCAATCTTCTGAAGCCATAGAGCCAGACTATCAGAAAGAGGGTAGCAAAGAACTGAGGTGGTCAGTGTTTAGTTTGAATTTAAGTGTAAGTTTCTGATCCTGGGTTGGTTGTCAGCATTATGTGCAAATCTAGGACATTATTCTGATTTATGGAAAGCTTGCTTTATTTCTGTGCTGCCTCGTAAAAGATGTGAAAGTTTTCTGTTTGCATGGAGGAAGCCTGAGAACCACCTTGGGAGATCGAGGGCTAGGTGTTGGTGATTTACCTTAGTAGACCTACAAAATGAGCTCACTAGAACTAATCACAAATCTAACATATGTCTCCTGTAAAGATTACCTTCCTCTTCTTTGCCCGGAAAGGAAAAGCAGGGAATTACAGGGAAGACATCAAGTAATCTCTAGGTTACTGCCTTGCTAGCTGTGTCTTTGTTCTGGTATTTTGTGGTTTATTACTGAAAGGTAAACCTTCTCTCCCTCTTAGATCCTCAGTTTCCTTTCACAGCATCAGACAGGGTCTGCTCTGGCTGTCGCACCAGTCATTATTTGTTCCAGGACTGGTAAACTCCTTCTTCTTTGCTGCTGTGTTCAGGAGAGAAAGGCAGATTTGGGGTTAGTTTTTGAGGTTCTGGGACTTAGATTAATTGGTCAAGAGTCCTGATTCAAATTGTTGTAATTGTGCAGCCAGCAAGTGTCCACTGCATATGTTTATTTTTCTACTTCCAGCCAGGAGGCTGGGATAAAGTCTTAGTTTCTGAAAATAGGGAGAAACTGTTGTTGCTTCACTTCTTATGCAAATGAGGAACATTGCATACAAAACAGGTCAATAGACTCAAAAGTTACTTAAAGATGGAGGGGCAGACTAAGTATATGATCCCTTAGGTATCACTTGATAGGTGTGTTGTCAGCAATAGCTTATAGGTGTGAAGAGGTAAATAAAGTTCTTTTTTTTTGGACCTTTAAAACTCAAGATTATAATTTCTATGCTCATTTGTTTTCAAGACAACTCTTGATTTCTGACTAAGAAATAACAATTAAAAAAAAAGAAATTTGCATTACAGTAGGGTACTCATGTGCAAAGTACTTAAGCAGACTTTGTAATGAAAAGCAAATTAAAAATAACTTATAAAACATTCTTCACTAGCATACTAGATTTCTTGGTGTTTAGTTAAAGGTGGAACTATGTGAGCTGTTATGCTTTATTACGTGACATTAGTAGAGAAGGAGCTATGGGAAGTAAAAGCAGAAGAGTTGTAAGAAACTAATAGAGTTAAACTTGTAAATTTAACATGGAACATTTCAAGTTTTCTGAAGCAGAGATAATCAAACCTTGCAAATTTATTTTACTAATTCTTATCACATAGGGATGATTATATTAAAATTAGTTCTTAGTATAAAGTAAGATTCACTACCCATACTAATATGATAGATCTCTTAAACTATTTGCTTCAATGAGTGTTCCTTTAGTATGGTTCAAGGCATCCCAAAAGCTTGCAGTGAACTGACAAAGGTGCCTTTGAATACTTTAATTATGCGTGGCCATCTTTATCCTGTTTAGACTGAGACTTATCTAGATTACATGATTGGTTAGCCTTCCAGAACAAGTTGACCCTTAAATTAAAACGTGCCTCTTTGAAGACTACCAATCAAATTAAAACAACCAGTCACACTTTAACCTCTAACATAAATTGGTTTTTAAGTGTTATCTTTTAATGATCAGCTCCTACAAAATAATTTATAATTGTCAGCAGTCCACGCTAAAGAAATTGAAACTCAATTGATGACAAGGACCGTGATGGTCCTTCTCCCAGCGCTTTCTGATCTTTAGAGCTATGGTTTTGGTAAGATCATAGAACAAATTAGAATAATGCCACTTTCTAAATTGGGTTGATGGCTGAGATTAACTAAACAGAAAGCTTGATAGCCAGTCCTCTTCTGACCACCACGTGAAGAATTCTAACTGCAGTCAAGAGCTATTCTTCCACTGTTCATTAAACTCTGGCAAATTTCAGGGACTTTCCAGCATATGCCTAGTCCAAAACCTTTAGAAAAAGTTCTACATTTCCACCATGCCTCTGCAGCTGTCCGTAAGTGTAACCTCCATGGTGGCAAGCACCTCTCCTCCTTTTAGGTGTTTTGCAGGTGGGGTCACCCACATTGCAGGAGGCTCCCTGATCCCTGGCGTGGTCTGTGGCTCTGGAGAGAGCACTGTTTCCTCTCCTCCTCTTTGCAAAGCTTAAGTTGATCTGGAGGCAGCAGATAAAACAAAGAGAACATCCTTTTTTTTTTTTTTTTTTAATTTTGACTTTCTATACAATCTCTTTAAAAACATGTATTCTGTAGCGTACTCTTACAGTACAGCTAGCTGGCAGCAAATACTTTGTTGGGTTGGTTTTTTTTTTGTAATATTTCACATGACACTTCTCTAAAGCATTAACTGTAAGAGAATTTCATTACTATATTGACAAAACTGGTAATTAACAGCTGATGTAAAATTCTTGCAAAAAACTGCCACATCACTCCTTTGGTGTATGATAATAATGCCTTTCTATTACTCACATTGATTTAAGCCTCAACATTGACAAAGTGAGTTTGTATCAAAAAAAAATGTGGTGTTTGATTTAAACCAGTGTTTTTCAAATATGGCTGCAAAAGTTGTAAACTTGAGGCACATCCTGGCTGCTTATTGCAAAATATCTAATCCTACATTTATTTTTACACAAATGTGATTAGTACCTTTAAAATATTACTTTATTGCAAAATAGCTTGAAGCTGAAAATTGTTTTAACAATAAAAGGTCTGCATGTGTCATGATGCCATACATGGGCTGAGAGCGATCGGCTGGATCTTCATTCTGGTCTGGTTTTCTCGCTAGGAAAAAAGTTGGAGATCTCTGGGAGGTGTTTCTCCTGTTGTTCACATTTCCGTCACTTTTCAAGGTATTTTATTAAACATATGGTGCATTTGAGATTATGCCCATTATAGTCAGTACGTATCACCTGCACTATTGCAAACTGGTATTGCATCAGTGGCTGAATTTAGTCATACCTATTTCAATATTTCCATCATATAGAGGCATGGGCTAAGACATGATTATGTTCCTGGGTATGGTTATTATTTTAACTGAGCAGTTAAATTATGTCTCGGGTTTGAGTATAATATGCACAGACCTAATGAACAAGTGTTTATGCAAAAGTTGAAAGCACAAGCAAACCCTGGTTGGTGTGGCTATACTCACAATTTTAAACTCAGCTGAAGCTCCGGTTTAGATGTTAGCAAAACCTAATCAGGGTGTGTTTCCCTGGACATATTTCTTCAGTTGCTAGTGAAACGAGGAGAAAACTTAGTGCATGAGAGAGCAGAGCATCAACATCAGTAAATATGGCAACAAAAAGTCAATAATTATAAATAAAAAAAGGTCCTGTATCAAGGAAACATCTTTTAATTCTCTGTCCACTTCCATAAACTTCTGAGATGATACTTTTGTCTGCCACTTCCTTCTTTCCCATCTCCCACACTGTACATAGGTTTATATATAATTTTTTATTAATGGACCCAAAAAATCCAGTAATACAATGCCTAAATGCAGAAGTGCAGTCAGAAAGACTTTTCTTCCCCACTTAATGAAAGACTTATTCTAAGGCTTTACTATCTAACCCATCTATATTGATTTCTGCCTCTTGCATGTTAAGTAGGAAATTCTCTCCGGAGTTTCTTTGTAATGGCTCTTTGCTGTCTTGAGGTTTCAGTAAACAGCTGGATTTCACCAAGAAGTATCGTCTTTGTAAAAATCTTCTTTGGAAGAAAGCAAATAAATGGCAAAGAGGTGAAAAGGTGTCTAGTGTTTTAGAGTTGCATCTTTTCAAGGATCTTCCCCCTTTTTTGTTTGATATTACTTTACAATTGATTAAGAACTTCTGTACAGCTCTGGAGGGACTTCAGAGCATCATTTGAAAGACCGATGAGTAGAAACCTTATGCAAATAAATTTGGTCTATGTCTGTACTTTCATCTGTTTCCTAGTATACCTTGGCAGAATACTCCTCCCCTTTCTTCTCCCAGGTCATCAAAGATGATAGTGATGACCTCCTCTAAAGCTTCCCTTGCTCTCTCCGATCTTGTGGACTCTTCAAGTTTTATTGGTGTAAACTGAAATTGCTTTCAAAAGCTCTTAATTGACTTGTCCTGGCTTAGCATATGCCTTGTAGTATTTTGGAGGCTTTATTTGGTTGTTTTTTTAATCCTCCTATAACTGTCTTGCTGATCTAGGACACTTTAGATCAAATGTTGCAAAAATGACATCATGACATTCCACGCTTCTCTGTTTGAGCAAAAAACCATCTATCTGGAGTCTCCAGGGGATCACAGCTCAGCCACTTCAAAGAAAGGGTCTTATAGTGATTTCACCTCTTGATTCTCTTTAGGGTTTATAGATAGATGTGTATTCTCTCTAGCTCATGGTAAAGGAACCGCAGTACTTTGATAAGAAAAATCTATGAATATACACACACTCACAAAAACCCCAGCAATTTTAAACACACTTTGATATTCTACCATTTTTACTTGACTGTTAGAGTATGCAAGCAGAATAAAAATTAAAATGTTATTAGATGACATTAATGTTGACCACAAAGCAACTGTTTTCAGAACATGTTTTCATGGGGATTATTGTTGTGCAATTATTTGAAAAAAATGTTTTATTTTGTTATGACCTTTTCTTTTTTATTGTTTGAGGTTTACCCAAATTTATATAATTGATTTTTTTGCCTTTGTGTAATAATGTGTTAGGGGAACTTCTTCAGTGACCTATAACCCTGCCTGCATGATGCTTTTTTTCACTTATGGCCACTGCAGTTTTGAGCCACTAGACAAGGGGGTACATTTCAAATGGAAATCTCAAAGGATTTAACCTGTTCAGAAGAAAGTTTTGATTTCCTGAACAACAAACTCCTCATTTAGTTTCCTATGCATAAGGATGATATTAGCCGTTGGTTTCTGAGCCTTGCACAGGCGTTGTTTGGAACCCCCACCTTCTTAAAAACCCGCAGTTTTAGTGACGCACTTGAAGTGTTCTTTACCCAGCTGATTAATGCAGAAAATTCATTAGTCCAGCTATACATTTGAGGAAAATGGGAATGCTATCTGAAAAGATTAATCCTTGGCACACAATCCTGAAAGCAGCCAAGTCTGGGAGAAAAGGTTATGACTGAAGTTTATCTTGATCTGAGTTTCACTGAAGGGCAAAACTGAACTCGTTAATACAGTCCATGGAGAACGTAGGGGGGTTCTACAACTCAGTGAGTAATGTCCCTACTAAGAACAACTTACAAGTTTCTGCATTAATGCTGTTTTAATTCAATGTGCTTTAAAAAAAAAAACAAAACACACTGCCTCCCAACTCATCTCAGAACATACTAAATGAGAAGGTAAATTTCAAATTTATTTCTGTGTTCTTGCACTATAAAAAAATAGGTCTTTTAGGAAAACAATTTCAGAAAAATGTTGCAAAGAATTGGACATCTTTTCCCATTTTTAGCCTCTCCCTCACTGTTGCAGCATCCCCTGGGGAAGTCACAGACTCTGCAGGGAATCTCAGAAATTACGTTTTTGGGGATTCTTTTTCTTCTTGCTGGAGAAACCAAAGTTAGGATATGGTTAATTTTGTAGGTGCTTTGGAAAAAATCTTCTATGTGCAAAGACCTTGTGAAGTAAGGTTAAGGGCATTTGCCATTATCCTTTAGCGAGAAATTGTTAGAGCTGAGGTTATAGTACCTTGCCTGCTTTCTCTCTATGTCAGGGTTAATGTTAAGGTTGTATTCACAACAGAAGCTGAAAACCAACAAAGTTTAATTTCTCCATCTAGTGCAGAAAATGGCTCATAATTTTTTGATAGCCATTTAGATAGTCTTGCTAAGGTCATATCCCCCAGCTAAACTAGGCTTAAACATAGTTAGTCATCTATATTTAAGGCTGATAGCAAAAAATATTTTCATTTTAACAGGTATTTCTAGTTCAGAACCTGCATCAGGGTTTAAGCCAAGGCTGTGGCTGGTTTCTGGAAGATGTGAGCTGATCCACTTTAAGGACCATCCTGCAGGATGAGTGCCCTTGCCCGCGGGATCCCAGAAAATGGGTCCATTTGCTCAGCTTGGTGTAAAGAGACAACTGGTCTCTATTAGTGATTTAGATGTGAACTACAGAGTTTGGTGAGCTGTGTTTAAAACCAAGGCCACCAGACCGTATTTGATGATCGCCCCTTCAATGGCGCATGGACTCCACTCACTCCTGTGGCTGATGGGGACAGCGAGAGTAGGGTTTGTCACAGGGATGGGCCATTGTTACTTTGGGGGTTTGGGGATCCCAGGAAAAACAGGATTGAAAACACGAACCACGAGCACCCACTGGCAAATACAAGCTCCAGTCAGTACCAGGCATTGTTCTATTATATTTGCCGTCCTTGGAGAAAAAAAAAAAAAAAGTACATTACAGGATTATTTTTTAGAAAGGCTTAATAGACTTTATGTTTCAAAAGCTTCCAAGTAGTTTACCAGGTTGCAGTTCATCGAGAAATACATTTGATGTTAGTGCAAAAGGCACTTTCATAACTTGTTCTTTCTCTGGAAACATAATTGAACGTAAAGTAAAATATCCAATTGCTAATGGGTTGATAGGATAAAGGTTTTTTTCTGACGGAAAGAGAACAGAAATAATCCTAACGGTGGCTTTGCCAAGCATCTGGGGACAGGGCTGCTGCTCAGGGTGCGGTGTTTACGGGCAGGAAATAAGCAGTCTCCTTCACTTTCCCATTGATTTTCAGGCTGAGTCTCTCCAGGAGCAGAAAATCAGATTGTACTGGATGGAAACGGGAGCACAAGGGCTTTGCGAAGAGCCCTCGTACCAAGAGGGGCACTGAGTCAGCCAGTTTCCCTGCCAGCTTCCAGCAGGCAGCAAAACCGCCATGCCTTGATAGGCATCTGGCGGGAGCGGGGAGTCCCAGGGAGGCTCCTGTGCAGTCAGGCAGCATTACGGGAAGATGAGAAATCTGAAAACCAGCAGAGATGCTGGAGGTCTATTTCCTTAATCAGACAGATGCAAATGAGGTAAGCAGGAGCGGGACTGTCAACAACACTGGGTTTACTATTTAAAATTAAAATATTTAGCATATAGAATTAAGTTTATGTAAGTATCTTACATTTAATGTAGGATTTTATTAAAAGTACAATATCTCTTTTTACGTGCTAGATAGCTGCGGAGGTTAGGGCTTTACCTCACTGTTGGACTTTGTTGTGACAGCTAACAAGGGTATAATCTGCCTCCTGGCCTCACTGAAACTTGCTGTCTCTGCAAAATAAAAAGCCGAACACATCTCGCGCTTGGTCTTTACCCGCTCTACCTCCGAGCGTGAAATTTCCTACTGGCTCGCCACCCGTTTATAGCAATTCAAGGGCCACCCTGCAGGATGCACTGAGGGAGCAGCAGACACTGCAGGTGGGTGAAGGTGGCCACCGAGGCAGCAACCTCTTGAGGTGCCCCAAAGCTGTAATGGAGCAGGATCCCCAGCTGTCACCGCCCGTGTGGCACCCAGCAGATCGGTGCTCAGGAGACCGGGGATTGCCCAGACCGGGGTCTTTCCAGTGATGTCTGGGAAAGTCAGCAGGACACGACGGCAGTGGCTAAGCCGGTCCTTGTGCCCGAACGGGCTAGCAGTTGTGGGTGGTGTGAACAGACTGACATCTTACCGTGCAGCAGCCTGCTTCGCTACCGGCACCGTAGGACTCCTCTTTGGCGTTTCATTAGCTTTTAGCTTAGCTTGTCATTAGTTGCTGGTGGGAGACTTGCAGTCCACAGCTGTTTCATGCTGCCATTTGATTTAAAGCTAGTATTTCAAATGAGTGCACAAAAGATTGCCTTCTGACCCGCAAGCAGCTAACATTTCAGCTCCACGTCCATGTCCAAGCCTCCCACCAGAGACTCAAAGTTCTGCACAGCCGACATAGGCTGGTGCGTATATGTTTTACTTCATAGCTAAGGGAACACGTTCCTAAACATTATTTACCTATGATCAGGTAGTTATTTAAGAAATAGTAATTAGGTATGTTGAAATAGTTAACATCTAGAATTAGTTTATGTTTATATTGTACTTTTTAGCTAACATCAACAGTGTTCAAATCTATTTGAGTCTAAAACTCAGTAAAGATTTTGGTTACTAATTATTCTAGTTTGGATTTTAAAAATCAAACCCCTTTTTCTGAGAGTCGGCACGCTCATACAAACTGGCACCCCCGCGCTCCTCGTTGCGTTTCAGAGACACTTTTTCACCGTGTGCCGAGCAGCTGGGAGCGGAGCAGCCTTCCTGGCTCTCGGCACTGCGGCGTGCGGAGCCACATGGGCAGCAGCATCCAGGGCTGTTTCGCTGAGTTCAGCAGGCAGCGCCCGCGGCTGCACTGCCTGCGCCTTTACGTGCAGACTGATGGTCACCTATAGCAATAACTGTCGCACCCACTTCTCCAGCCAGCTGAAGCATCCCACAGCCAAGACAAGGGATGGTCCTCCAAGAGCAGCCGACACAGCAACAGCAGACACCTGTTTTGTTGTGGGTTGTTTTTTGGTCTTTTTTCCCTTTTTTTTCCCTTTCTTTTCTCTTGAACTCTGGCCGAAGCAAAGGATACAGCACCGCACAGCTCTTTGGTCTGGGTGTATTTTTATGTGCATAGGTGTGGGGAGAAGTGACTTGGGCACCTGCAGTTGTTAGTTAATGTAGTTAATGTACACATTGATGTCAAACAAAATGAAACCGTTATGGTGTTGTGAGTCATCTGAGTGTTCCTTTGATTTTAATTATTTAAATGACCTGCTATTGTTCCTAAATTAAATATTTAAGCTTGCTAAATGACTGCCATCCTGGCTTAGTTGTTAATGTATCATGATTGATACTGACAGAACTGGAGCTTGATGCTGGTACTGGGGGGGATCTCAGCTCCTCACCGTTTTCTTTGCTCTGCCACCACCACCGCGAGGGCCAGTTCAGCACCCCAGCGCTGCCTGGGCAAGGCACTTCCACCGAGGCTTGTTTGCAGTGTTGTGTCTGGACAGCCGAGTTTCTGGAGGCAGCTAAAGCCTCTGAGAGCCCAGGTTGTCCTCCTGCACCCACACCTGAGCACCCCGTGCACACAAACACATGCGAAATGGGGTATTAATCCCCACTGAAGGGCTATAGCTCTTCCTACCCCACGGGTGAGTCCAGGATGAATGCCCTAGCTGCTGGTGCCCCGGAGCTGGTTTTATGGCGTTTCAATAGACCCACCAGGTGTGGGACACCACGGCAGACTTTCCCCGGGCCCTTGAGGTGAAGCATCAGTCCTGCTCACGGCACCATCTCCGTCTTGGTGAAAAAAGCAGTCAGACTTGGACCAGGGAGAAAAATAGGAGGTCATTTGAGTCGTCATAAGAATGAATATTTTTCCAGGTTACCTGAGTTTTCTCCATCTGTATCATTCACTTTTCTACTGTTTTGTAAAATAATGAAGGAAAGTCTCTAGGGAAAGCCACTCAAGTTAGTATTGCATTCTTTCTTTGATTTATATGGAGCTAGGTGTGAATGTTATGCATCTACCTGATACTCTAGATTTCTTTGTGTACACTATTTCAAAGTCCTGAGAAACTAAGGCTACCCTGTAGTCAAGAACCTTAATTTGCAATGCAGAAGTAATAAAATATCAGTTTATTCCCATCATGGTGCTGAACAGAAAGGCCCGGGAATGGCAGATTTGTCTTTGTGGCAAGCCTTTTGTTTATGTGTTAATTAGCACAAGAAATGTTTGGGGATTTTAAAAGGCAGATATTTAAATTCCAGCTCTATGTTTTCTTTCATTGTTTGCATGGACTTTGAAACTTTTGAGGCCATGTAGAGAAAATGTAAAGATTTTTAAAATTATTTTGTAAATATGAATACTAGGGGACTACTCATTGTAGCTAGCTTGCAAGTGGACAGACAAGGAATATATACTGCATAACTCAGGTCAGAATTCAGTTTTAGGTGTTAAATAGCATGAACGCATTGAGAAAATGTACTTTTTAAGAGGTCCACCTATTTGGAACAAGGCAAGTGCAGACTGATGTCCCCAGAGTACTCTGCCACGCATCAAGATTTTACATGGCAGCTGATTTCTGAGGCACATGTGCCATCTTTTAATTTCTTTGTCCTCACTGGATTTTTTTCTTCATGACTGTGTCCTGTTCGTTTTTGTTTCTCTGCAGCCATTTAACATCCTAAAGCCAAGCTTTTTCTCAGTGTAAATTCATACTGAGAGAAGAAACACTTCGTCCTGTTTGTTTTGAAACTAGAAACCATCTGCTTATATCCTTCGATTGTTCCTAATCGTTGTATTAGAGATAACCGTGACTATTCCTGACACACTCCCTCACCTGTTGCCCAGATTTTATCCTCCTCTACAAAGCCTTACTTACCCACATTACACTTTGGAGTCCTCTTGTTTACTTAGTGCTTCCAGGAGAAGCTGGTTGATACCTGGTCTTCCTTAGTACCACCTTCAGTTTCTCTACAGCTTTTGATGAGAGGGAGAAGAGGGAGGAAAGCAGCACCACATGTAGTAAGCATGACATAGGCAAACCAGGGATTGACATAATGCCTAATGATGTGCTCTGTGCCTGGCCTAAGAGTCCTGATATCAGATTTCCTTTCTTCTTCTTCTTGTCGTTTGACTGTTAGCACTGTGCTGATGCTGCCTTCATGCTAGCTTCTAGGTATGGCATTTCTTGGTGGTTAGAGATGGTACAGAAACTATCACTTCATCTGAAGAGCTGCAGGGGGGTGGGAAGGGTCTCCCATGTTAATTTCTGTCACTGAATTTCCTCTGCTATTTTTTTCTCTCTTAAAAATCGTTTTCTTTTAATCATTTAAGAGTCACTAAGTCTCAGTAGTTCTTTCTGTGATCCTTAACATGTGCCCTTCTCCTTTAAGAACCACATTACTATCATCGGCAGATGTCATCCCATTCCTGTCAAGCCACTTTTCCAGTCATTTATGACAGCGTATGCCCGCACTGGGCCCCGAAACCTCCCCTGTAGCCCTCATCTCTGCTGTAAAAACTGACACTCACTTGTCATACTGGACCCTATTCTTCAGCACCTTGCCTGGAAATGTTAAAAATTCAGATTGACACAAAACCTGCCATTTTCCAGGTTCTATTTCCAGGCCAGCGTTAAGCTGTGTATTGCACACGGCATCCAGGTGTGCAGACACCCTGTCTTTGGGTTTCGGCAACGGGTGACAACCACTGAACCACCTGGTGTAGCATCACTGCTGCCCGGCACAGAGCGGGGTTTGGAGCAGGGGGACCTCCCGGGCCCCATTCGAGTTGAGGTGTCCTACGGGTCGGTGACCGCCACCTGGTCCTGGCAATTAGCCTTCGTTTGTCTGTCCCATCATGGCTTCTACCACTAACGTGTCCGACCATGTCTTTGTTGTTTCCCGAATCCTTACCCCAAACCTGATGTCCCAAAGGAGTGGGTCCAGCGCAGGACTCTCATTAGCATCTTCTCACATCACCAAGAGGTACCAAGTAACAATATTTTTTGCTGTGGGAAGACAAATATGCACCAAAAATGAAATAAGTACTGATTGTGAGTAGTCTAAATCGAATACCTGTAGGAAATGGCATGGCAATATCCTGTTGCCCACTTTTAGGTGAATAAAATATGACTCCCGACTTGCAGATACCGTTTGAATACTTGTCTGTGCAATATGCTTGGTAATGCAAGAAGGGCTGCAGCTCAAATGCATTTTCACATTTAAAGACTGTAAGGGACTTTTCTCTGGGGTGGAAAAAAAAAAAAAAAAAGAGGTACTTGAGAGCAGAGCAGACTGTCAGCCATGTAGAGACATAGCTCAGAAGTGACCAGTTTTGAAATGAGGGACTTGCTTATTTTCATGAAGCTGAACTATATTTATTTGAACTCTAAGAAATACAGACACATGTGACAATATATGTCTTTATAGTTTTGGAGAGGGAAATTGATAAGGTCTTCTGTTGTTTGTATCAAAGTCCTTAAATCCACAGGACTTAATCAAACCAGAAGTGTTCACAGAACTTTATAATTATGACAAAATTAAGCCTGTTTTGGTTTGGTTTGGGTTTTTTTTGTTAAATAGACATGACATCTATCGGCATTGTTAGTACTGGGACTTTATTTAAAATTATTTTAAATGTCACATACTATAAGTATAGAAGGGATGATTCCTAGCAAGACACTAGGATTGAACCACTCTGTAATGACAATAATTGTATTTACAGAGGGGAAACAAGTTTCTCTCATAGGGAGGATATTTTAGTCTGTTCTGCTGTTTGTGACGTCTCAATTTTATTATTTTTTTTCACCTAGTGAGTAAGTTAAAAAGTAAAAAGACAGAATTCTCCCCAGGAGACAGATTCTCCCCAGGCAGAATATATATTTTAAAATGACTGCCGTCAATGTGATGTGGTAATAGACCTTCATCCCTAATGCAAGCGCTGGCAGCAACTGAGGCATCCGAGGCATCATTTACTAGAATATATCTGAAGATGACTTTTTGTAGCTTTTTGTAGCAATCTGAGTTCAATTCAAACCATAATCAGCTAATCACTGGCAATTTTCAGATATGAGTCAAGCTAATTTCAAGACAATCAGCCTTAGATAGTTTCATTGAACAGCCTTGGAGATGATGTTTATGTTGATGTCCATTAGTATTCCAACTGACAGTAATGTGCGCTCTGCAAAAAGAAAAACAACAAAAAAAATCGTCCCACAAAAAAAAAACCAACAAAAAAAAACACACAAAAAACCCAACTGTCTAAAACGAACAACAAAAAAAAAGTCTGCAAGCCTGAAGGACGGAAAATGGAAGTTTATTTTTACCTGCCGGTGTTGCCCAGCAGGTGATCTGAGCGGAGGGTTGCTCTGCGTAAGGCTGCGGTGGGTCACTTAGGACACTTACCCTGATTTGAAAGTGTGGCTTAGCTTCTGTTCAACACTGAATGGCAAAACATTTGCTCAGCGTAAAAATCACGGAAACTAAAAGCAGTGTCAGAATCAAGGGCCTACAGAGTGTTTGTAAATTTTTACAAGAGCTTTTAGATTCAAACTACATGCAGCTTTCCTGCCATGCATCACTATGGTATGTAAATGAGTCTATAATGGCACTTGCCTGATTGATTTTTTCGGGTTTGCTTTTTTTTTTCTTTTTTTAACCATTACTTGAATTTCTTCTCCCTTCACAGACTGTAGGCTGAGACATATGTAACACCCCATTTGCAGAGAAATATTCCCCACAACACAGAGGGGTGCCTCTTCGAACCACACGCCAAAGTGAGATGTTGTGAGACTCCTGTGGACAACTTAACCAGGAGCAGTTTTCCTTTATGAAAATGCTCTGTCAGTCGGTCAGTTTGTGAGCAGAAATTGGATGGGTAGAGCCTGTCCCTGGCACCACTGAACACAGAGAGGTGTTTTCTGGCATCCTTTGGGGCAGGGTGGCTGTGGAGGGAGCGGGGATGGAAACCCTGAGGTCTGTTTCTTGAAGCAGTACGGTATGTGTGTGCCATTAACACGAAACTCAAGCACTGTGGGCTCTCTCGGTGTCTGCCTGGGAGCTGCTGAGGAACCTCCCCGTGCCTCCATGCCAGAGGCACAGGGTTCCCTCCCTCCTGCATCGGGGGCCTTCGCGGTCTCAGCACCTCTTTGCCGTGGAGGAACAAGCAGGCGTTGTGGCGTGGAAGAGCATTTCTTACACCTAACCCTGATGGGGAACCCACAGAGAGAGAGACACAGGAGTCTTTTACGAGAGCTGCTACTACTTGATCAAGTTGGAAACCAGTAAACCCCCCAAAAATTGCAAAACAGGCAGAATAAAAAAAAATAGTATTGCAAATCAGTCACCACTTAAGCACCATTTTTTTTTAAAAAAAAATAATAATCCAACCCCAGTGTATCGGGCAATCTGGTATTCAGTGCTTCTGCTAAGCAAGCCCAGTCAGGAAACACTTGAGCAGCTGTCTGCCATTGGGCGTCTGAATTAACGGTGAGCACCGAGGAAGGGCCCTGCAGTCACAAACAGCTTCGCTTAGTGCGCAGGAGTGGTCGGACGGCAGCCAGAACATTAACACAGCTAAAATGGGAATACGGATTAATAGAAAAAGTAGCAGAATGCCATTTTATAAATCAGTTCTCCTTTGTCTTGACTAGTGTGTTCTGCTGGCTGCATCTCAAAAATATGAATGGCAGAAACAGGTCTTCAGAGAATGGAGATAAAATGACTGGTGTCATAGACAAACGTTCACAGGGAGACAGCATGAACTGACAGCACCAGTTTACCATGGATGACAGCCATCAGACAGAACCAGCTCCTGTTAGACAATTAATGGCATACTGGTGCTCAGAGTTATTCTTTAATGAGATTTCAAAAAACAAAGCATGATTTAATTATGGTAGGTGACCGCAGTTGTAAAGCTTACATTGAATATACATTATACATTGTATTACGTGTCACATATTACATGTTACATGTCACCTGTTATGTGTTATATGTCACACATTACACATTAGATCTTCTATAACGTATGTGTTCAATATGTTACATGTTGTAAGTTACATATTTTATATTTTGTTTTATGACATATTAAATATTATATTCTAATTATACACTACATTACAATACACTACATTACAATATATTACATTACAATATATTACATTATAATACATTCTATTATGTGTATATATACTTTATGTATCACATATAGAATATATTATAGACACATAATACATAATGTTATATGCATGCGTATACATATGCAAATTAAAAATATAGTCAAACATAGACTTAATATGTTAACCACAAAATTTTTGGCCACATACAGTCACAGGTAACAAAGACTTACGAATAAATAAAAGGAAGAAAGTTTAGGTTGATAAGAAGAAAATCCCTAGGCATATTAGATATAATTATGTAATCCCTATATCATTTTAAATTATATGAATAAACACATTTTTATAGATTACAAATGTTGAACTATATGTCTAAAATACATATCTTTAAAATAAACATATAAACACAAACTGACCACATTATTAATTATTCTTCGCTATTTATAAACTATACAATTATCATACATATACATAAAATGAGCAGATGTATACAGAAGAAGAGGGATGTCATTGTGCTCTATGGGTATACTGATTGATAATTATCTTAGATAAAAAGTAATTTCTTCCACGCACAGGTCATTCCATAATTGCCCACTAGGAAGTACATTACCCAAATAACAAAGACTGAGTAGCAGCAGGCAAATAATTACTGTGGATTACTGGACACAGACTTACCCCTGTGTCAATCTGATAGATGATTTCAATTGTCTTACATTGCAAATGTCTTAAAGCAGGTACAAAAGCAAGCTTCAACTAAGAGCCTTTTTTTTGGGCGGCTCCTAGCACGCCCAAGCACAAAACCCAAGACATGTCCAGTTGCACTTGTTCTGAATGCCGGGTCTTTGCTGTTGCATCAGCTGATGCGCCAGCCAGAAAGGTGGGCTCGGATCCTATCTGCCTGGGGACGTGAGGTATCAAGAACAGATTTAATGCGCATTTGAGAAGAAACCGCTGCTACCTGACGAGGCTCCTGGCTCACCAGTGAGCAGCAGCTGATCCCAAAAGGCACCTCGTGCCATTTCTGCTCACTGACGGGGAGGATGAGAAGGTAGTGTCAGTGTGAGTAGCCCAGAGAGCGATTTAAAATACCTTTCCTCGCAGAATTTGCACAGCAAAAGCCAGCTGCATAAATATTCATGGGAAGCAAATAAAAACAGTATTTGTGCAAAATGAATACATTTTACAAGGATTGTAAAAAGAATCATAGGAAATATTTCTAGCGTGAACCTAGAACAGGGACCCCAGTCTGGAAGTTACTGACGCATTTCTCCAGGTTTAAGCACCTGGTTGCAGTCAGATTGCAGATCCTCAAATTCCTGAGAAGGTCTTCAGCAGCTCAGAACGGAGAATAAGGCTGAGGACCTGGGTCATCAGGGCTGAGCTGAAATATGGAAGCGAGCTTGTTATTTCCATGCCTGTGTAGCTGATTTATTGAGACGATGTCAACGTGTGATGTCAACCCTGTTTTGCAGGGTCACGCAACACCAGCACCGGAGAAACGCTGGTCCCAGTGCCCTTTATAAGGCAGCGGCCAGGCAGCCATGCAGCCCCTGGTGCCTCCTCTCCGAGCACGCCAGCGTGGAGGCTCCCTGGGTGGCCAGGTGGCTGGCCCTTGCTGAAACCTCGGATGCACGCCTGTGTCTGACAGCAGTTGTCTTCTCACCCCAGCTGAGACAGAAGAGGACCCACCCTACGGGAGGTTAGGTAAGCACAGAGAGCCAAATCCTCCTGTGTTTCAGCTGGGTTTTTTTCTGAGTTTGATGAGATCCACCTAACTTAAAATTTCAAGTATACTTTCCATCAGTCTTGCTTTTTTTCTTTGATTTGCATTTAATACCAAGTTATGTTCTTAAACAGTTTGCATCTGCTCTCAGCAGCCTCAAGAAGTTTGCAGGGCTCAGATGAGACAGGACTAGCAGAAGAGAGATCCTGTGAGGGTTTCTGCATGCACAAGTGACACAGGCAGTCCCCTGACCTTTTCAGGTCAGAGGAGAGGAGACTATTAAGAACAAGTAACCATACACACTTTGTGGTGTGCGGCTGTACCAGACCATATGGGCCTCTGGTCCAGCCTCGTGTTCTGCTGGAAGGAGATGTTCTGCTGGAAGCTCTTACACTCCATGTCAGCCTTGACAAGCAAGAATGACATAAGTTAGGTGATGTGATAGATTGAAGTCAGATGTTCAATGAAAAAAGTATAGTTCCCCTGGATAAGTAGAACAAATGGAAGAGTATAAAAACAGGTTTGCTATTAAAATGAGAATTTAGTCTCACATTTAAACAATTTTACATTAAAAATATAGCTCAAGCAGTTGTCCTAACCGTAAAAGAGAAAGGCACTGCCAGATGTGACTGCAGGGATGCTGGACTGTAGTATCTCTGCGCTCCTCTCAGAGTTGTCTTTTAGTAGGAATAAGATGTAATGAGCCGTGTTTGAGATGAACAGTAGCTTCCCCTCCATAGCTGGTTACTGAGGAGAAGGTATTCATTCCAAAAGTGAGGAAAGAAATCAATATCCATTCCCTTGGCTATTGATTTATCTCCATTTTAGACTCTAACTTCCTTGAAAATGATGAAATATAGTGTGTGCATGTGCATGTGTGTGTACACCATCACCTGCAGTGACGATATGAGATCCAAAGCCTCCAAGTCCTCTGTAGTAATTAACAGCATCAGGAAGTATCCTGGTGATATACCCTCCTGAAAGATACAGGCTTGGAATAGTCTTAACGTTCATTAATTTATTCATGTGCCAGATGGCCACCCAAACACCTGGGTTGATACCAGGAAAAGTCTGCAGCAAGCTTCAGTTGTCTCCAGGCTTAAACCTCACCTTGGAGTGCTCCCGGGGTGACTGGGAAAGGGCTACCCAGAAACACAGTTCTCTTCTATATGCTCTTATCAGCACCCACTCATCTACTGCCATATGGCACCTTATGTTGAGATCTGCTGTAAACAAAATTGCAGGAGTCTAAATAATATTTAAGAAAAAAGAAAAAAAAAAACCAGCATAGACCCAGCTGTTTCTCAGTACAACTTAGAGTAAGAAAAAAGCCTTTTTCTCATCAGTACAACTGAATCTGCTCAGCTGCCCTTACAGTGAGGTTCATCTCTTAATTTTTTTCAAAGTTAGACACGAAAGTTCATTTGTAATATCAGACAATACTCAATGAATCACACAGTATTTGCATTGGGTTAGTTGAGTGCTGCTATGGATAGCAGCTCATCTGGGCTTCTATTGTAGTAAAGAGATTGACTTTTCAGTAAAACTGGCATCCTTACAGAGCCCATGGTGAAGTATGGCATCTGTGGGAAGTCAGCCTTTCCTAGCAAAGAAAAATTTAGTGAAAAGCAATTTCCAAATAAGAATTTCTTCTCTCCAACTCCTTCTGATGAATTCTGGAGTGAGGCTCCAAGTTTCTTTGTGCCTGCCACCCACAAATACGTGGCTGCAACGCTTACTGGAGTAATAGTTCATTAACTATGAAAGTAGTTAAGTTAGTTAAGTTAGTTAAGTAGAACTGGTTATAATCGGTATTCAAATCACATTTCTAAGAGACTTTCTTTCTTTTGGAAAAGATTTGCCTTGTGCAGCAGGACACGTAGGTACCACTTCTATACAAAAACTAATCAGCTTCAACATTGGTGTAGCACTGGCAAAGCACCAGCTCCAGCGTATGCCATCAGTCACTTCTACTGATTCCTGTCATGCTCAGACTAAAAACGCCATTTTCCTTCCTCTTTTCAATTTTTTCTTTCCATTCATGGCATTAGCTGATCACAATAACAGACAAAACCATAATCACTGTAATTACATATTATACCTGCATTTAATCTGACAGAAGAGACAGTCCAAAAGAAAGTAAAAGAAAACCTTGCTCTAGGGTGGGAAATACCTTTTTTAAAAAATGGCCCTTAAACTCCATGTGAAGTTAATTGGCAGGAATAATTTTTTAATTTTTTTTTTTTTTTCTTCTCCCCATTCCTGGAAGCATGCTGTTTACCTTTTCCTGCAAGTCACCTAAATCTCGTCTCTTGCTTGCGACAGCTATATACTGCATGTGTCAATCAGCTCTGCTGAGATACATTTAGTTGGAAGTAATTATGTTTGGTCAGATGAAATTGTCCAGTTAATCTTAATTATGACCAGATGTGTTTCAATATAGCCTTTCAACCTTTGAATTGCCCAATATGCTCTCACTCACATTTTTACTTTATCTCATTAATTGACTCAATAAGTAATAACAGAGAGCTATCTGTAATGTAACCATAATGAGGGAGATACTAACTAAGCTAAAAGACTAAAGTCTAGGCTGTGGCTTTGCCTAACAATTTCAGAAGCCTTAAAGACCATTTTTTGATAGGGCCGGCTTATGGTCCTGAGTTTCTGCAGTGGTTTAGATGTTACCTGGTACCTCCCGGACAGCTTCACTGAAACGAGCAGGTGGTTTTGTTTGTGTCTACATGTATGACTCGGATGAAGCTGGGGACAAGAAATGAGAGCTGCATACATCACATGTCCCCATGCACAAAGCAGAAGAAGAACTTTGCCTCACAGGTTGACTTTTGGTTCCCAGCACAATCCCAAGGACACTTGTCTGTGGTGCAGTCCATGTGTCACTGCTGGTCTCAGGGCTTCTCTTTTCCTTTTTCAGAAGAGCCCTTAGGATACAAGGAGGAGAAGCGAGGAGCCAGGCTACTGACACCTCTTGTCTGTCAATGCAAATAAGTTCTTGCCTTTTTCTTTTCTTTGTCTCCCAACTACCTCTTTTCTAAACTTGCATTTCCTCTAGTAATGATATATCCCACTGGGGGGAAAAAGGCAAAACTTTTACTGTTTACCCTGGAATCTTTGCTGAGTTGATTAAATGTATGACAAAATACCTTACCCAAGAGCTCATTGCCATGATTTATTTAATACAGCTATATAAAAAATTGATATTCCAACACCAGATTTTATGCAGAAGAGATAATTTATAAGGCATATGTTTCGTTTATTAAAAAATAATAAAATAAAGGCAAAAAGCTTCATAAGTCAAAGCATACTGATGGCCAGTCTGCTCTCCACCACTGATACTGTGCCATTTCTTCATTTTGTGTGCCAAAGAGATTATCACTGGCTAGGACTACTAAAGTAAAACCATATTGGACATTTGTCATCTCCATAACAACTGGGATGTAAAAATGAAAAGGAGTCATGAAGCTTCCCTTTCTTAGAGAAGACTTTAAATGATGAAGGTAACACATTTTTGAAGTGTGTTGACCCAAAAGGCCTGGGAGAACATGGTTTAAACTGAAGAGGTGGGAGAAGGGTGGGAGGAGGGGTGTGGAATGATGGTGTCAATTAAAGCCCGGGTTAGGGAATGAAAAATGACATCACCTGCGTATTTCTGACACCCACACCGCCACACAGGGCTGAGAAATACAGCAAATTCAAACTTGGTGAAGTGAGAAATTTGAGTAGATTTAAAGGGACAGCTTTGTCAAACCTGCTATTTTAGAGTGGAAAAAAAAATAAAAATAAAACATTTTGGCTGTGCTGTATGTTTGATGCTCATCCAAAATGATTTTGCCTGGCTCCTGAAATAGTAAGCTGCTTTCCTTAGAGGTGATCATTCTTGCCACCCTTTTTCGTATTACTTTATTTCCTTCCCACAATATCACGCGCTTAAAAAAAAAAAAAAAAAAAGCTTTCAATGAGAGAGCACCTCATCTTTGAGAGATTTTTATAATGGAAGGATTAGAGGTACACAGAAATTAAGGACTTGGACAGGAAGGACAGGTAGACAGAGTGGTATTTATTTTATTTTTTTGTGTGTGCCACATCACACAAACTGTCAAACAATCTCAGACATGTTTGTGGTCATATTTCTCACTAAAAGCCTATGATCTTTCTTGAGGGGGTGAGGATAAATCTCCCTTGGAAGCAGCCAGTTATCCTCCATCTGAAGCTGGCCAATGGATTTTAGAAAGCAATTACTTGGCCAGCAAGCCAGGCTTCATGGCTTGCCTTTGGATCTGCTGGACACTGAAGACATTCTCAAAACAGGATGGGCAACTAGAAATTGGTGGGGTTTTTTTTGTTTTTTTTTTTTTGTTTGTTTGTTTGGTTGGTTGGTTGGTTGTTTTTTGGGTCCTAACCAACAGAAACATTTAGGATCCTGGATGAGCAAATGTGTCTAGACCCTTAATATGGGGTTTATCAACATTTGGCTGTTATGAATAGGCACAGACAGACCATCAGGGACAGGAGCTGGGCACAGGGTAGCAGCTCTATGGCAAAACATTACAAGTAAAGTAACTCTAACCTTAGAAACTCATGAACTGTGCTGGCAATGAGGAACAGCAAGATGCCTGGCTGGCTGCCCGACTGGCCAGACCTTTTCTCAGTTGTGTGGTTGCTGCCAGTCAGGAACAGCAGAGAGCAGGGAGAGCCCAATGCAGGCACATGAGCGTTCGAAAATCCCAGTCTTCGGTTTTAAAGAGAGAAGGAAAAAAGCTAATAATAATAATAATAATTACAGATAAAATGTATTTTGTTCCAGTTGCATTGGTTTCCAAAATTAGAATAGGCTCCTTCTACTGCAGTAAAAACCCACTACAATAATAACAATAAAAAAAAATTCCCCAGGCTGCTGCTCTTTCTTTTTCCAAAGTGAATTTAATGATTCAGAAAGTGAGAGATTCGGAGCAGAGGCAAACGCGGTGTGGGCAGCTGCCCTGCAAACCTCCCCGTGCCCCGTCACTCAGGCGTCCCGCATCCGCCCTGGCTGTCCAACCCCCAGTCTGGCGGGGGGGATGCTCGCCCCGCACGGCCCCCACAGCCCTGCCCGATGCCCACGATGCCTGGCTGGGCTTTGCTGCCTGCTGTCCCCAGCCAGCCTGCTAACCACCATCCAGTGCAAGGTGCATTTGCAGCCCCGTATCGATGATTATAGCTGAAGGAAAGCAATTTGCCCCTCGGGAGCTGAGTCCTCTGAGCTCCTTTGCACAGTAACCTTACCCAGCAGCTCCGGAAGCACAAGGTTACTGCACAGGCTTAATATGCAACCCAGCACTGTGTATTTTCATACTTAATATGCAGATCTAATTGCTTGCCTGCATTTTGATTACCTTCTCTTCCTGGAATTTGCTCTTGTGTGGCTAATCCTAGTGAACTTCAAAGCATGAACTTGGTGGCTTTTATTTTTTAATTTCTGCAGTTTGTGTCTGAGACCAATGTCAAAAGTCTTTGTAAGGAGCAGGACTAATTTTATTGAGATAGTTTAGGGGAAAAAAAAAAATCCCCTAGCATTCAGTCATCCTCTTTTTTTTAACCTCAGGACCTTTACTTTAGCTCAACTGGGTGGTTACACATTTGGTCTGGCCACAGTTAACACTTCCACATTTATCCTCCTGCCAGCAGCATCCTCCGTCCTGCCTGCCTTCAAGGATGTCTCATAGGCAATTCCTTTCAAGAGAAGGGCTATCTTCCTTTCCGGGTGTAAATGTGAAGCGATTTGACTAACTACTTCCCTGTCTCAAACTGCTAAACCCAACCCACACAAATGCATTTTTACTGTAAGTGCCCCCACTTTCCTCAACCTCCCCCGCTTTTCTCTTCCCATTATCCACCTCCCCAGCAATAACATGCAATAAACTTGTTTTTGCTTTCTTCAGCATGGTGAATGTCTACTTTAAATGCCACCTTGTTTAAAGATAAAAAAAAAAATGAAAAGAAAAATAGCCACAGAACAAACTAATCTCCCTTTCCAAATATAAAATAAAAGCTGTCTTATTTTTAGGCTTTGCAGCAGCTCATGTGTCATTTTCATCATTTCTTTCTTGCTCGATGACTGAGAGGCAGTGAGAGGAGGCGAGAAAAAGCTTTTTTTTTTTTGTTCCCCCTAGAAAATACATATTCAGAGCTTTCCCTAACCTGATTTCTTTCTACATTAAATCATCCGTAGACAAAGCTCAAATGGAGCCTCAATAACCCAATACTTTCGTCAGCTTTCAGTAAATGTATCTTGGTGATTAGACTAATGTAACGGCATCAGCAACGTGATACACGGAGGCTATAATTTTTAACGTTGTAAATCGTTAGATTTGCAGCACATGACAGCAAACCAAGGGAAGCAGGGCTTTTGGAGATGGCTGAGGGCTGGCTGTGAAGTAGGGCAATTAGGTTAGAAATGAACCGTCCCTTTATCCTGACAGCAAAGGGGAAGATGTAGCGCAAGAATTGATTTTGGGCAGCAGTGGACCCATTTGGTATCTTGTGTAGGTCACGCAGGGCCCGACTCCAGCTCACGCGGATCAACAGGCAAAGTCCCAGTGACTCCAAGGACAGTAGACCCAGCCACTAACTCTTTCCATTTTTTAGATCCTTCATGAATTAAAGGACTTTTTTTTTCTTCCTCCCCCTTCTTCTTTTCCTCAATACCTTCCAGCAGGCAGGTACCAACACAAGATGAGCTTTGAGCTTTTGCTCTCAGGACTTAATTCCCACCCAAATAACAGATAATACCTGTACATAACTGCAACATTTATGGCAGGTATCGCTTCTGTGAATGCAGGTGGTAATTCATTCTGATTTCTGTATGTTTCTTCATAGGAGGCTTTGTTAGCCAATATATTATGATAGTGGAAACATCTAATTGGGTTGAACAATTAGAACCAAAACATTCTGCATCTTTAATATTTGACTTTCAGCTTAAATTGCTTGAAAAAAAATTGAATGCTAAGTTCATATTATCATGACTGCTTTGTATCAAAAAGCCCTCAGTGTGTAATCTGCTGAGTTTCTCTAAACATATCACTGCCCCAGGAGACAAAAGCATGAAGATGTCCAATAAATGCTCTTGAAATCCATTCTTCTGTCCTCTCAGCTGCAGCAAAGAGAGTTATTAAAGGAATCTGCTAGCTGACGTACATTATAGTGGTGGTGTTTGTCTTTTGGGACCTTTGATTGTTGATGAGAAGTTCCAAGGGGAACGAGCGAGTGCAGATGTAAACGGCACAGCTGGCAGGGTTGTTACTGCACTCCTGTACGCCGGCTCCAGCTCTGGCACCAGGCGCTGTACTAAAGTACTGACGCTGCTTTAGCCTGAGTGCTGCGTATAGCTCCTTCCTCTTAGCTCTACCATCAAGCCTATTTACTTACCCTGGTCCTTAACTTTGCTATTCACTCTCTAAACCATCACCTCATCTCCTGCTTCTGCCTCAGTCTTAATCTCCGAGAATCCAGCCCGACCTGTCCCTGAACTTCTTGCTTGAAGCTTTGTCCCAGCTTACCATCAGCCCTACCCAGGACTGGTCCCTCTGTGCTAAACAAACGCCACCTTCCTTCACAAGCCTGCCCTTAAAAATAAAACTTTTCCTGTTGCTGTCAAAGACTGCCAATGTCTCTAGTTGAGGAGCTGGTATAAATGCTTATTCTTTCAGCATGCAGCCACCAATTAGCACTGGTGCTTAATCTGAAGTTTGAAAGTCTGATAGATCTATTATTAGTAAAAAAAATTAAGCATCTACTTGCTGGATGCTCTAAAATTAAATTTCAATTCTATTTGACTGGCTTTTAGTTCTATTTAAAATTATCACACATATGTTTCTGCTAAACTCTGTTTCTTTATCCTGATGTTATCAAGTTTGGTGCAGATTTGTTCAATGGATGGTCTAGACCAAACAGGAAATGCAATCATACTCCCAGTTCTGCTGCAGACTGTGCTCACAACTAATACAAGATCCAAAAAGACTGATAAAAATGTCACTCCATTTAGGGGAAAAAAAAAAAAAAGATAAAAAAAAATCTCCTGAGGAAAAAAGATAGAAGAGAAATTCAAAAGCGAGAAGTCCTAACAGGACTTTGCAGGACTCCAGCGCTGGACCTTTTCATTCAAGAACTGCAGATTCGCCTCCAGATTTGTCAGCTCTTTTAAGGGCTTTACTCTACCCTGAGCATCAGCCGGCGCTGGCTGAGGCCCAGCCTTAGTACAGGCAGCACAGAAGCTACATTTAGCTGCTTTTAAATCACTTAAACGGCATTAAGACAGGAGTAGTAGAGAGAGGCACAGAAGGAAAAGCATGCAGATCCCTTGCTTTTGCCCTCCTGGTCCTGATTTCCTACAGCAGCTTGGTAGTTGCCTATGTGGTTTATAAGTAATAAATTTAAAGTCTCCCAGTCATACTGACGTACAGTCATTGGTACTTAAGTAGCACCACAGTGTTGTCGTATTCCCTTCCCTCTCTCCACCCCTATATGTTGACAGTACATCCGTGCCACCCTGCATGCACTAACTGTAATGAACCCTAACCCAGGTAGTCTGCACAAAAATGCAAGGGGATATCATTTATTTATTGTGTAATTACATAGTGTGAATCTGAATTCAGGCCGAAATGAAACCGCTTAGAGAGAACAGTGAAGACCATCCTCAAATAAATTAATCTGACCATATTATTTCCTTGATTCAAGAAAAATGTATCTGTGAATAGTTACCCCTGCTATGCAAAATGCTGAGTCTTTGCTCTCTTTTGCAGTTACTCTTTCATGGTCCCCCAGAAGTCTTGTCTTCATATTTTGAAGGAGGTGGTTCTCTTTCATTGGAGAAAAAGAAAACAGGCGGCTGGATAGATGACAAGAACTAAATAACGTGCCCAGTAACAGGAGTAGCCTGTCCCTTTAGGAGACTTCAGGTGCAATGTAACCTTATCTCTCTGTTTTTGGTTTTTTTTTTTCTTTTAATATTCAGTACTTACCTCTTGTTTTATGGCAATCTCATCACAATTAGATATTTCAATTCTCATTCATTAGCACTTAAAGCACACCACAATGTTAATGGCAACAGCGCAGAGCAAACAAACATCCTGCCTGTAGAATTATAACACTTTCTGTGTGGTATCATTCTTCTCATTCTGGTGAATATTTCAATATCCAATATACTTTGCATTAAAACCCCCACAAAAACCAAACGAACCAAAAAGAGCACTGCACTGATAAGTATGAATCTTGTACATTGTATCATGTTAAAAAAAAGAAGTTACATGCACCTTATTAGAGAAAACACTACATCTCTGAAGACTAGAATGAAGATTTAAAATAATATCTTCAAAAATGTTACATTAAAAGTCAGAAATGCTGAGCGTGAACAAATTGTTTTGTAAATTCCTATATTTATGCATCCCTGAGTGATTCTATTCACTCCCTCATCACAGACTGGATGTGTTCTCCTGTTGTGCACTGTTCTGGACATAGTGCCATAGAAACTGATAAAGATAAATGGTGATAAAGAAGCAGGAGCAAAAATGGAAAAGCTATGAAGGATGAGGTTTTTTATATCCAAAATAGGGACCTGACTTCTAAAGATAACAAAACCCAATATAGATCAATAAAAGAGTAAATTAGATTTGATTCGGGTCCTGAAATGGCTCTATGGGACTTTGGTCTGATGCAGCTAAGTCCCGTGCCAGTCTGAGGGAGCTGGAGCTGGAGCCGGCTGTTGGCGCGAATGAGAAGCTCAGAGTCCGACCGCGGGCACCGCCTGCACGTACTGCCCTGCCGCCGCCACCGTAGCGCACGGCAGCAACGGCACACTGGGTCCTCCCGAAAAGCAGAAACCCTGAACAGCCGCAGGATGCGCGGTTCCTCCGGCCGCAAAAAGTGTTGGTGTGGACCAAACGCCACAAGGACGAGAACTTTGCAAGCCAAGGACCAGCGCTGTGCCAGGACTAAACCAAATGCCTTCTGGAAAGATGCTAAAAGAGTCCTTTGCCATAATTATGAAAAACCTGCATAGCTCTTTTTTGTTGCATAAACTCATTTTTTTCTTCTCAGATGGTATACAGAAATTACATACCCATGAAATAGATGACCATATTTCATTTATCCTGAAACTTCTCTATACCTAGCTCTCCCCTAGAAGTAATAGCTCATTCCTCTCATCAAACAGATTAACGTCTGGAGCACACTCAGAACTGCGAGATCAAAATCCGCACTTCTTGGGCAATAACTCACTCCTTGGTAAATCCCCTACCCTGCCAAGAATCCGGCCAGAATCATAACTGTCTAAACAAACAGACTAAATAGAATTTATTCTTTTTTAACGTAGTTTAACATTATGGTATTTAGCCATTCTTCAAGTAAAACATCTCTCTCTACAGTAATTAAATGATTTCAGACTCAGATGTATATGAGGAACAGTGCAAAGGTCAGTCTCCATAATAATTTTGCTTTAAGAGATATGTAAAAAATATCATTCATTTATTTTGGAGGGACTGAAAGAGTAGCATATATATTTGTCTCATATATATTTAAAAAGTAAAAAGAGAGAAAACTATTTAAAAATTCAAAGATAGGTAGAATTCTAAACTCATTTAAAGATAGAATTTCAGAATTGGATTATTTTAAGGCTTTTATTTTTTTAAAGACAAAAGTCTATGATATAATTACTCACTAGCAAAGAGAGTCTCTTAAACACCTTACCTATATCACAATTCTCACAAAACAAAGAGTAACACAAAAGGCAATATTCTCCAGAAGAGACATTTCTATAAATTTCATATATTTCTCCACCCTGGACTTGCATTTCTGTCATGCAGTTGACATTCTCTTGATATGGAAAGATGAAAAGTCAAAACAATGTCTCTTAAAAATAGAAATTTTTTTTCAGTTTCAAATAACATTTAGTTTGGAGTTACACAAGAACTTTCAATAAGAAGGTTCAAAATCAGCTATTTGTCACAAAATACCCCAGAGGACTGCTATATTTAAGCACCTACACAGGCATCTTCAGGGCAAGAGCTCTTTATTCTTGCTCTCTCAGTTTCCTGACCTCTTGATTGGGAGAGTAATTTTTAGCCATCAGGAAATTTTTAATGAGAAAGATGAAAAAAGGCATTACTGTCAGGAAACATGATTTTTTATTTTTTTAAAAAACATGCAGTGTGTCACGTTATTTGAAACTAAGTCTATATGACGACTCTGTTCTTCCAATTCATCAGACATCTATATTCACAAGTCCTAAAGAATGATATTTACCCCTGACATACAATTTGACTTGAAAATTGAAAAGATAAACTTTTAATCAAGAGCACAGAACAAGAAAGGTTTAGTAATAAACAGAAAGAGAGAAAAAGTTGTAGAAGAAAGAAACTATTTCACTGGCCTTTTCAATAGTAATTTTTTCCCAAAGTTTTCTCTAAAGAAGTTGCACCTAATTTTATCTCCAAAGACCAGTGTCTAGTGTTTACCACGGATTGATTCCTGATATTAATTATATTCAAATTTCCCAGATTGTCTAAAAATATCAGTTGTATAACATGATGTCAGCTAATTTAATTACTTCCATAGAAATAGGGCTTTCTATTGATTTCTAGTGCCTTTGTCATCTCCATTTTTATCCTTCTTACCTGCAGTAGTACAGGCTTGGATCCAGAAAGAGCAAGGACTCCCTTTAAAAACTGTACATGCAATTTCTCAGCTATAAAGAGGAAAGGGTACTCACAGTACACATAACTACAGGTTTGGTTTTTTTATTATTTTTTTTCCCCTGGCCAGAGAGATTGGACCCCACTTGGAGCCCTCCTACTTTTGTCTCCTGGTAGGCACTGTCGGATAGACTTTGATCTGCTTGGTCCACAGTGACCAAAGCGTGCGATTCACTGACCTAACTGGAGTGAATTGTGTAATTAATTGTCAACACAGTATTACTTTTGTAGGACCAAGATGTTTTTTTTCCCATATAGTGAAACAGAAGCAAAGTTTTACTAGGGTTAAATTAAAGATGAACTAGCAATACAGGTAAGGATTATTAGCAGGCAAGTTATGTGTCCTTTTTGATTATATTGTCTCTCTTCAGGCTAACAGAAGCCTGATTCTGCGAGATATTTAGACATTTGATAAAAGTTTTGCGGGCAAATTGCACACCTAAGTTCATAGCTTTCCATGAGGGTGAGATAATTTACTTTTTTTACTGAATGTGGGGGGGGGTTTAGCTTATCAAACTCTTTATTTCTAGTTTTAGAATGGCCTTATAATGTGTCCAGAACAATCTGTTTCACTTGTTGAAGAGTAGTAGCAAAATTACTCCACTGCTGCACAGTGCGTCTGATGACAGGGGAGTTAGATTGACATTTTCTGAGAGCATTACATCCACCCATATGCACATATGTACACGTACATACAAGCTATTAACAGAAATAAGAAAAAAGATATTGTAAGAGTTGATCTGACCTGTGGTCAAATTATCTGTTGGCTAGCCTCACTGCATATCAAATAGCTCACTTTTCGTCTTTAGCAAAAGGATTGCTTGACAGAGGAGCAGGGAGAAAACAGGAAGATAAGTAACCCAAAATTCTCTGGCTTTGCAAGCAGTTAAAATTTTGCTATTGTACTAAAATAGGATTAATATATATATATGTGTGAGTATATATATATACATAGCCTGGGGAAAAAGGACCAAAACACTATGATCTTGATATATGTAATTTAAAATTCACCTGATTTCCCCCCTGCTTTCCCTCATAAATCAAAACTGAATACACAGATCCCAGGGATGAGGAGCAGGTGGTAAAACAGCCTAAAAAAATCTCTTTTCTATACTTCAGCAGAGAACTAATTTCATGTTGAAAAGAATGGGTCATTTTTACTGCTAGTTTAGCCACATGGCTCCCAGGTACCAATTTTGTAAAGTATTATCCGTTTTCGCTGTGGGTCATTTGTTTCCTCTGCAAATTTCCTTGAGACTTACAGAACTGATACGCATGGATTTTTCCATCTATGCTTTTGAGCGTATAATGATGATTGGACAGGTTATTTTTCCTTTAATCTGTAGCAGACGTGACAGAGAATGCAGAAATGTTATCCTCTGCAATATAAAACAACTTTCTGATTATAGCACCTCAAAGAGACACGGGCATTGATACCCCGTGAATTGTCCATTTCCCACGTTCCTCTAGGCCAGCTAAAGCCAACACTACCAGGCACAGATCTTGTCTTAAAAAGAGACGTACATAGTTGGAAATTGTCTGCAGAAAAGCCAATAGCTTGGATTTGTTTGAGAAATAAGAGGTTTGTGCTTGAAGAGAAAACACTGTTTCCCTTGTTAACCTTGATTCCCTTGTTAACCTTCTAGCCCAATTACATAAAATCATTTGTTTTTCCTAATTCTTGAATATCTGTTCTAAGTCTCTCGGCACAGGTGTCCCAAATTTCTAGCCCTATGTACTTCATACCAAAACCTTAATGATATCACGAATAGCAAGTCATATACCCCTGAGAGCCAACAGACAAGCCCTGGATGTCACCGAGTCAGGGTGAGACCCCCCTGAGTAAGCAGTGACAGGAGAAGCCCTGTACTACCACTACAGAAGTCCCTTGGGGACAGCCCAAACTAGAAATCTCAGATGGGTTAAAACTATCGATTTTCCTACCCTCCTATGCATGCATACGTGTGTGTGTGTGTAAGCACGTATGTACAGAGAGAGAGAGAAAGAGAGGGAGGTGGCTGCTGCGCAGGTGAGACGTTTGCTGAGCTATTGCCAAGGCAGGGCTCTGCAATCCTGGTGCCAAGAACGGGCCTGAGAATGGAATTCTTCTGGGTCACAGGAAGGGGGAGAGCAGTGCTCCATTGTCAGACATGGGAAGGAAAAAAACAAACAACCCAAAACCCAAGAGAGAGCAAAGGAAAGCAGGGCAAGGCTGTGCAAGGCTGAGCAGCTATTCTGTTTTCATGATCAGTGTGTTCAATCACACAGCACCCGAGAATTAAATAATAGTATGCTGAGTGCACCGAATAGAAATTCACATCGAGTTCACTCTACAGTATCAGACATGGTGTATCACCATGTAAGGAAATGTATTTGAGCTACCTGAAGGCTGATGCCTTATGTTTTTTAATAAAGTTGAGGACAGATTAGAAACCTTTGCTTTCAGCCCAAGGTTGCAGTGGATGGAAGCTATTTCCTTTGACGTACTGAATAATTTGCCTTTTTTGAAGTTACAATAAGATAATGTAAAAAGCTTTGACTACCACATAATGCGAAGTGGTAAGGTGTTAAACTATAACATCTGAAAGAAAATTCCATTGAACAAATAAGAAATAGGTCACTAGACTAAATGGGCCAACACAATTAAAGCCAAAATGCCCATGTGGTACCAATCTCTAGTGAAGAATAGACTGGATGTTTGCTGCTTTAATTATGGTTTCTTGGAAAGTTTTAACAATTTAGTTCCTATCTGTGCTCTTGGGGGGAGAAAAAAAAAAAAAAAAAGTGGATGTCCATCCCTATTTTTAGTGCTGCAAAAGTATTAGCATTCTATATATCACATCACATCACTCACAGTAATATGGACAGCAATCGCTGGTCACCCTTTAGGGGTAACTGTGTCTATGGGGTAAATCAAATCCTTACAGAGCTGCTAACTCAAGATCTGGCTCATCTACAGCTGCTTTCTTCTGGCAGTGATCCTCAGCCGCCAGGTCTCCCCATCTCCCCCACGGCCCAGCTGGCCCAGGCACAGGACGGGTGACGTGGGTCCCGCGTCTCTTCAGAGCAAGGGCAGTCGGCAGTGAGGAGGGATGCTGCGTGGGCTCAGCTGCACGGGACAGGCAGGATCCTGGAAGGAGCCCGCTGCGGAGCACTCTCCATCTAAATAGTGGATGTGTGAGGGGAGAAAGATATGCATCAGGAATGCGGCTATTGGCCCACTGAAGTTAGTGGAAATTTTTTAATTGGCTCCAAGAAGCTCAGAATTTCACATTAGTACTGGGATAAAGGCAAGAAGTATGTAGGTTACAGAAATAATATGACATAGTTACTCACTAAAGTCTACCGACCCCTTGAGGCTCCAATTATTTTGAGACATTTGGTATGAGTTGTATCCAGTCTATCTGAAATGCACAATGCTTAGAGACACAACTCCCTCTTTAGGCAACAGGTTTGCTTTTGCTTTTGCTTTTTTTAATATCGCATATGCTCTAATTTAATTTCTTCATTTCAGCCAGTGTTGATTGTATAACTTCTTTTGTATACTGCAAAGAAAGACTTCCCACAAGCAGCTTTCAGAAAGCAGTTTAAAAATCTTTATCTATCTCACTGGCCCCGGCATCCTCCCACCACAAAGCCTTCCAAACACAAATATGTGCATTTTTACAATGTCTCAGAAGAGGCATGTCAGCCTTGAGGGCTGGTTCCTCACCGTGCTGAGGAGGCTGTACAGCAGATGTAGGGAACTAAATCAAGCCAGTTGATCCCTGTGCAGTGTCATGACTGTAAAATCCTCCACGAGGAGCAATGTGGAAAGCGGTTGTATTTGTGCATTCATCATGCATGCTACGACAAATGACAGTTTTATGGTTAAATACACTTGAACGGAAGGTTAAGGTTCATCTCCCTCCTCTACCCTAGACTTCATATATCACCTCAGGTAAAACTAAGAGCCAAATAATACCTTAAACAACAGATTTACTTTCTCTCGCCTTGTATTTCTATCGCGGGTGTAATAGCAATTCTTCCCAACCTTGTCTCTTTAGATTAGGCACGCATGCCTGGAGGTTTGCTCGGGGCTCGGAGCAATGGGAAGCCTGAAGTCAAGCAGAGACCCTGAAAGCTATAGCAAAACCAAAACCAACAGTACATAAAGCAGGCAGTAAATGAGCTCAGTCCTAGCTCCAGCGAGAGACAGCGTTATGCCATCCCTTGCTCATGCTGTGCACTTCCTCTGAGTCAGCTCGCATTTGCTGAGCGCTCCCACAAGAAGTCAGGCCCTTACGCTTTGCCACGGTTGCATCAGGAGCCCTAAGATTTAGTTAAGCCACTGACAGTTCCTATGGCATTAGACAGAAGACAGACAGATTATATTCTCTTGTTTAAATATGTGAGTTTCAAAATACTCCTAAGTCTGTGAGGAGTAAAGTGCACATATTCTACGTACAAAACTAGGAATTTGCAATAGCCCAAAAGTTTATTAAAGGCAAATTAAGTGAAGCAGAAAAATAAGTAAGCCAAAATGTTTACATCATTCTTGAAATAAATCAAAAGGCAGGATTCTGCTGAACTGTGAAAATCAGAAGGCAGTGAACTGATGGGGATTTTTGCCAGTTGACAGCTTAGCACCTTAAGAACCTGTTTGTGTCTCCTCCCCATCACCTTTTGCATGTTATGAACAAATCTATTTCTCAGTTTCAGAGGTCTGTTGGTTCCTTATTCGGCTACGTTTATATATCTCGTAACTTTTGGCAAGGGTTCAACAGAATATAAATCTCTAGAGTCCAGGTAAGATAGTAAAAGATTTATCATATACTTCCCCCTTTCATTTGCCATATGCCATAAATATATCAACTGAAATAGCAAACTATAGGTAACACCATCTGGAAATATATCCCCCAAAACAAATAGAGATTTGGGGAAGATGGCATGGTCTCTGTAGGAAAAGAGGAAAGAGAACTGGATACTCAGTTTGGGGCCACCATGCAGAATCATGAGTGAAAGCAGCTCTTTGGAAATGGGGAGATAAATTCAGCGAAAGAGCAGCATGAGACCACATTGTCAGATGGGACTGAGGATTCCCATACGGCCAGCTGCCCAGGTCGTACGGGCTGAGGACAAGCCTTCGGGAGAGCGTGCCGAGGGGATGCTCTCAGCAGGTCCTGCCGCCGCTGGGCTGCCCAGGAGAGCGCTCTGCCCGGCACTCAGGCGCACCAGCCCAGCGGGCGATGGCACGGGCTCAGCCATGGTGCTGCGACACCTTGAAAATGAATCAGCAGAGGATGGAGACAAAAGGTGACCTCCGTGAGTACGTGTAGCCTACCCCGAGTGCCAGGGTTTTCCCAGCCGAACCGACAAAGCACATTCAGATTCATTGTTGACTTGTATCTGCTGTAAGAAAAACAAGTATTTTATAACCCCCAGAAAAGGAAGAACTGTGTAGGTTAAATGCAAGAAGAATGGCTGGGAACAGTGACATTTCTTGGAGCTACTCATTTCTCTACAGATAAAATAATTTCTGAATTTATGTGTGTGGGGTTTTTTTCCAGCACAGTGAAAGATAAGACGGATGCTGGATAATGATTACGCTGAGCCTAAGCTCCAATAACATGATTGTGGGCATGATGGAAGCTATATAATGCAGAGATATTGCACGTGATTTATAGGATGTGAAAAGAGAAGGGGGCTTGTGGAGTTTTGTACGTTTAGTTCTGTGTACTGAAAGAAAGGGTTTATTTAACAGGCAGGTTGGTATATTTAAATGGACAGTAGTGTACCTTGAAAGTACTGTGCTATCCTTGTCTACTTAAATATATCGAAACTACAGTTTATTCCTTGTAACTCCCATCCTAGAGAGGTATTTTAGAGACTTTTTGTGTTCATTCTGCATGCACAACTCTCAAGCAGATTTTGCTGCTTTACTGCTAACAGTTAACCAAGTGCCATGTTTCTCCACTAGTAACAGTAGCTACACTTTGGCATATTTAATAGGAATCAGAGGGAGACAAAAATCACATTTATAAGAAAAACAGAGCAGTGTCTTCAACTAACAGTACTTACGACAAGCATAGTAATAGAAGGCATATAAGATAGGGGTATAATATAGACAAAAGAAAAATATATTCTTGCTAGAAAAGATTGTAAGAAACAATTTGGGCATTGATAATCTGTGTCATAAGCAGCTTAGGGGAGGAGAGAGTCCTGAGTCAGTATTTCCCACATTTTTCTCTCTGCTGAAGTCCCTTAGTAGTGTAATAAAAAATTCCTGGATGGCTCATAGCCCTCCCCAGCCTATGCTTCCATTTCTCCTTCTGTCTGTTGCTTCCCCCCCCCCCCTTCTTTTTTTTCTTTATGCCTGTTTTTTACTCTCGCTCACGCTTTCATTCCTCTTCCTCCATCTCCTCCCTTGCACATTTATTTTCATGCTGGCAATTCTCTTGTTCCCTTCCCCCATATATTTATTTCGCCAAGTATTTTCCCCAGTCCTTTGTTCCTTCAGAGATGTTGGAGATGTAGACAGTCTTGATAAAACTCAGGACTTATTGGCAAGAACAGAATGGAAGGAAAAAAAAAAAAATAAAAAGGCTGAAGAGAGCAGGACCAGCTGCCTGGAATCTCAGCCTCTCACCCCCTCCATACCAGCTGCTTCTGGGGAGCGTGCCCTGGGGTGAGGGGAGAGGAGAGGTCACTGTGAGAAGCCCACGCCTGAGGTCCAGACCCAGATCTGAGAGCTTTTCACAGACATAAATTATGAACTACCCAGAAGTGGGCTGCTGATAAAAAGAGGCACTGGTTGCCTAGGTTAGGAATTGGGAGCATTTTGCACATTTTTCAGACATACCTCTCTTCAGGCTAATTATTTCACATTTTTCATCTAGAAATGAAGGTCACTTGATGCATTGAGCTATCATCCAGGGATTTGGGGGCTTGGAGTGACAATTGCTCCATTATGAATATCAGCTGTGATTCTTCCCAATTATGCTAAGAAATGTTAAGCCCCAAGAGAGCCTTAAAGAAACAAAACTCGCCAAATTTGTAGGGGACTCTATCATTCAGAGGCTGTGACAGGCGCCAGTTGGATCCAGCCCTCGTACAGTGCAGCTCCCGTGATCCGGGATTAATCAGCCAGAACTCTGCCAGAGAATGAAGTAAGCCCCTAGAAAACCCCGACAAAACAGAAATTGCCAACCAACCAACTTCTCTTTCAGCTCTTCAGCTCATCAATATTTCTGAGGCTTTAAGAGTTATCCCACTTTAATAAAAATGCAAAGCTATTAATAGAAATCTCCATATGGAAATGCTTTGTAGTGATTCAATTTCCTAATCCAATAGCTTTACTAGAGTCTTGAGAAGAGCAGGTATAGCTTGATCAGGCTAAGTCTTGTATTTTTCAGAACAGAAATAATGCAAAGTGTAGAAAAATGTTTGTCCATTGAGGCAAATAAAGCACCAGAAAAAAATTAATTCAATTCATGTTTCATTGGCCTTTGAGGTCTTTGGAGAAGCCATTCCTATGGCCAGAGCCGAGCCAGGCTACTTCACAGCGCAGATGTGACCGCACGTTTATGCACAGAGCTGCTGGTGTCTAAAACCCCCAGTGTCCCCGAGGTGGCCCTCAGAGCAGAACATACTTGTGTCACTGTCCACTGGCTGATGACAGCTCTGTGGTGACATGCTGTTATTGCAATGGATGAAGAAAAATATTCAGCGCGTGATTTACTGATCTACAGTGAAATGGTTAAGTTTTCTGAGTTTGCACATTCGTCATGTAGCAATTTCACTGGAAATTAATAGGATTATTTCTGAATGGCTGAGGTTAATGGCATTACCTGTTTGGCTTTTATAAAATCTCCATAATTTAGTAATATTTATCTAAGTCACCATAAAAGTATAGAAATTGATAGCAAAATTACAGACAGCTGGGTACAGGATGAAATGAAACAAATTAAACCAAACCCATGCTCTTAGGAAAACACAAATGCCAAACGAAGAACGTTAGGCTAACAGTTTAAATAGTCCAATTTAACACTAATAAAGGTACTTTAGACCCAAGTCCTGCTCAATTTTACACTGCATGAGCATGCAGAGGAAAACATCTGCTGAGAGGCAGATAGCCTGGACCCAACAGGGATGCCAAGGGAACAAGCTGCTTGGACCACTGCCTCTTTCCATGCTCATTTCACATCTCCCTAACAGGTTTTGATGAAAACTTCACGAGAGTAAATGACTTAGGCACAACTGATTTTTGTCCTGGAGAATTACTAAGGGACAACATTTGTAACGGATAAGCATATAGAGCAATAAATGTTGGGGTTTTTTTAAGGCTTTGTTGAACAAAGCAGCAGCACTGAGGCATTAGGTAACTCGGACAGATCTTGATTTCAGCTGAAGCTGGCTACGGCAAGCACGGCCCCTACCACCGGGCAAGATGAGCTGAACTATTTGCACAAGGCAGCGCACCAGGAGCAGCACACCAGGCGTGGTGCTTCCGTTCCACAGACCGGTTGGTGTCTGAGCTGCTGAGACTGGCAGTGTGAGGGCAGGGGAGAGGGCCCCGGAAAAGGTAACTCAGCCTGGACAGCATCACAATGAGGTCAAGGCGGCAGTTTGGCATCGGCGTGAGGCACACACCTGCTCCTCTCCTGACTCAGGTAGTGGCCGTGGCTGTGGAGGAGCCGCACTGCTGGGCTGCGCGTGGTCCCGGCTGGGGGCATCCAGCGCATCCTTCCTGTCCCGGAGATTTCACCCCGGGAGCAATGATTCATTTACACAGCAAGCAATTCAACCTGGTGTTTTAGTTCTGTGTGTAAGCCACCGTAAGACCTAGCACCCTCAGATGCAGGCGCCTTGAAACAAGGGTCAGGTCTGTCTTTCTATTTCTCATTGCTTGTTTGGATACGGAGAAAATAACGTAACTACCGAAAATCAATACAGTTTATAAATAAAATCTTATGAATAAGAAAATGGTGTTTGATTTTTCTTGGCTATGACTATCTTGATTGTCATTGTCTCATGGCTAATATAGGCCTGATAAGCTTTTATATTCCTAATTGGTTTCTGTTACACAGAGGGAGCTAAAGGCTATTTTAACTTGTGGGTTTGTACCACTGCCTCATGTATGCATCTCGGTATGAAAGCGATGATTCAGAAAATTCTTCTTCACGTCAAAGGTATTATTTAGAAGTAGGTTCCATCTAAAAGTGACTGCTTATTATTTGTCCCTTCATTTTCTTTGGATATTGGCTTGTCCATTATATATAATACCGACGGGTTTTAAATAGTGATGCCATTCTGTGAATTTTATTTAATGGCTGTTTCAGACTCTGTTTCTTCAGTGCATATAAATCTTCCATTCCCACAAGCAGAAACAAAAGGAAGAAATTTCTTTTCAAGGTTTGAGAGATTTGTTTCACAAATGTACAGTATGTGACCAGGAAACTAAAGTCAAAGAAATATGAACAAAATTGTTATATGGCATGCATCAAAAGATTTCAACAGTTGTTCTGAAAAGTAAAATAACCAAATACGACTGTCATGCACAAAGAATGATGATGCTGTAACTTTCACACAAGATGCAATTTCCAAAGATCCTTGTCTCTTCTTGTCACATGTAAACGTTTTATACCTTTTCCCCTATTTTCAACACTCTCCATCTGTTGCTGTTTACATCTAGTATGCAAAAAATAAATAGCTATTATGGGATGCTTGAGATTTTATACATGTAAAAGATCTATTTGCATGCTGGCTAGAAGCATGCCGTCATGGGAAGGTTTACTCTAGTGGGCAAACACTGGCAGAGGCAACATTTCATCAAACATTTGTTTCAAAGTGAGTGAAGAAAAAAAAATCCTAGATTTATAGCCTGGGAAAACTTTATGTGTTCCTTTGGGGGGAGGGGGAGGAAACAGAAAGAACAAGAAAAAGAAAACAAGAAAGGGAAGTTAGTAGATAAAGGTACTTCATACAGACACCTACATCAATTACCAATGTATGAAACCATTCTAATATTCTCCTTTGTACAAGTAATTCCACAATCAGCAGAGTTAGTCACTGAAGTTGTTTTCATGAAGAAGCTTTTACTATAAGCACCTCAGACTTGTAGCCTCATGAGTCTAGGTCTCCTGAGGACTTCTGACAGATTTACAACAGAGAGAAGGTTGTGTGTGTTGACTTGCTGGGAAAAAAGAATAATATATTTACATATAAATACATATTTATATTGCTGCATAAACATTAATAAAAATATGATCAACTGCAGCTCTAGATCAATGCCATGTGGAGAACTCCTAGGGTGCAGTATCACAAGAAAAAAAAGTAGTAATATCTAATTTTAGGGATGTCTGCTATTTCCTATCATAGGGTTGTACATTCAGGGCTCATACTGTGGCTGAACTCTTAGAGTTCAAGATGAAATTTTCCTTTTTTAGGCTACATTAAAAGAAAAAAAAATTAGGCTAAATTTAAGATTAAGGAAAGAATATTATTTCTCACAACTAATTTTTTTTAATAACTACTACAATTCTATATCCGTCATGATTTTGAAGAAGGAATAGAAATACGGTCCTGTGCCTAAACTTCTTCATGAGAAGAGATCATCTATATGCTGTCAAGTTAACCCAGGAGGAAGGCTCGGTTCACTCGTGCCAAGCAGTGCCGGGCACCACTGTAAGCTAAATGCTTTCTGTTGCGAGCTGTGCGCTCCAGGGTCTGGTCTATGGGACTTTCTGGCAAGTGCCAGGCAGGAAGAGCATCTCCTCCTCTTCCTGTGGGAATTCAGGCAGTGGGGAGAAGGAAGGCTAAACTGGGAAAGTTCACATCAGGAAGGGGGATGCTCTTTAAGTACAAATAAATAGGACCTGAGACACAGAAAAAGTCCCCCTTGACCAGACAAAGGGATAATGGAAAGGACGGAGATTGAAATGCAAAGCCAGGAAAGAGTGAGGGGGAACCTATGTTAGCATTTTAGTTCAGCCTGCTCTTCTGCCTCTGCGAATCCCCGTGTTTTGGTCTCCATCAGTGAGCAGTCTCAGGACATCCAAACTGGGCTCCTTTCAGAGGAAGTTAAACCGAGAGGTGTGCTCCAGCTGCTCACCACAGGACCAGACTAGAAGTTGCCCAAAGCAAAATCTCCTAAAATGTGTACAGGGTGGATGTCAATCACCAGCTGCACACCAACCGCTGTCCTCTGCATATCTGCTCCTTTGGGCTGTATTCCTTTGCTAATGTCAGCATAGTCCAAGAGACCAGGACTTCTTGGGATACAGGACTGGGAGAAGACCCAAGGTCTGCAGGCTGGGACTTTGCTGACTAAGAAACCTGGGAGGGTAATGCCTGGTGAAGCATCCAAATAACACCACTGAGGCTTGATCTCTCCTCAGCCAGTGGGAAAGAATAAAATCTAGTAGAGGAACTAGAGTGAAAGGAAAGAGCTGGTGACCTGGCAGAAAGGTGAAGAGGGAACTGAAGGGGAAGGCTGAAACTGAAGACAACTCACAGACTCACTATAGCTTGAAACTGTGCATCTGCTTTATGTCATAATAAGCATTTTATCAAACATTTGCTTCGATGCCAAAGCAAAATGATGTCTCTCTTCAAAAACTCTTGCCCTATATTGGGATCTGTTTAAAGTGTTTTTGAAATAATGCTGAAAATGCTTGAAGTTTCTCTGCTACCAAATTAAAGCTTAGGGAGTTAGACTCAGCCTATTAAAAACCTGTTTAGCATGCACATTTTAACACAGATGTTTCAATAAAAGATGTTTCCATGTACTTATCCTTGCTCTGTCAATCACGACAGGTCTCAGGTTTGTGACTTGCTCCTGAGTTAAACAGAAAATAAATATACCAGTTCTTACCTGCTGCCCTTCCACTTTAGGCTGAGAGCAGTAAATAGTCACATGGACATATCTGATTTGATTCGCATTGCTGAGAAAGTAAATCTTATGAGAAAGAAAACTAGGCAAAGATGTGCTCTTTTCTTTTCATTCAGTCCAATGTTCTTCCATGTTGGATGAGAATATACTGTGCCATATTTTCAATTTAACTGCATTCTTAAGTTTCTCCACTCCCAAATATTTTCATCCAAAGGGGTAAAAATGGTTACAAATCTGCAGACATTGGCATTTCATGCCTGAACATTATTTGAATGAGCAATAGGATACTTCCCCCGTGTCGTGTCTCGGTATGAACGAATGCTCCCAAGGAAACCAAAAAGCTTACAAGCATCGGTTGAGAAGAAATAAAGCAAGTCAGATAGCACCCAACCAGAGATACACAAGAGGAGGAGATACCGCATCAAGCAAATCAGGAGGACAGCAGCGTTTGAGAGATTTAGCTCAACCAGGACATAAGCTAAATGTTTCAGGAAGCAGCATGGAAATAAACTGAGACTTAAATGTAGATACTTCTAGCTTCAGCATCCAGTAACGCGCGCCAGATGCTGGAGAGCTGCTTTGGCCATCACCTTCACTTGTCATGCCAGGAGAACCCTAACTCAGGCCATGACCCCCTGCAAAAAGGCAGAGCTCATCCTGTCTGGCCCCAGCAGACCGTGACCGTATCCCAGACTGCAGAGCTACGCGGCCAGCCGGTTAACTGACGGCGGAGGAGGAGCATTTGCCATACATCGGGACCACGAGGAGTAACACCCCCATGGGTTACTGTTTTATGACAGCTCCGTCCGTCACATCCCATCAGTCTGTTATTGCCTAGAGGTGCCAAGGCAATTAAAGCAGTAAAAAAGCACGCCGTGTTCCCTAAGTCTCTGCAATACTGCTGGGAGTAGCACGGAGGCTCTTGCCTCACAGCAAGAGAAGATTTCTGTATGAAATCAAGGTATTTTCTGAACAGGTTCTAAAAACCAGAAGTTCTACTTACAAGAGCAACCGAATTCACTCACTGTTCCCATGACCAGTTCTTTCAGACTCCCAAACAGGCAGATGTATAGCAAGAACTGGAGAACAATTTACGTACCCAGATTTCTTTTCAAAACCTTTTTCCTGTACTTTCACGCCAGCAATCAGGGCTGCATTTGCACTCCCTCCCCTATTCCCATAAAATATGCCTGTGCGCCTCGCAGTCCCTGCAGTTGTTGCTCGAGCCCTTGCACGCTGCCCGGCCGCATGCCTACAGCAAGTTTAGGAATAAGAGCCGCTGTTTTTCTGAAGAGCAGTCAGCGAGGCTCTCCTCCTCCGAGGGGGAATTTGTGATGGCAGATCCTCACTGCAGGACATCCAGAGATGTCTCTATCTAAATAAAAAAACAGGCTTAATTACTATTTTGTTGCAATATTGTAACATGTCAAAAGAAATAACAGATAAAGTAGTATAACAAGCAAAAAGAAGTGGAAACTTACTAAAAATATGAAGGTAATATTTATGTGACTCATCCTCCAAAAATTGTATGGATACTGTGCCCACAGAACCTTAGCAATATTAACAGAAAAAAAAAGAAAAAAAACAAAAAAAAAACCAAACCAAAACAAACCATTTGCATTTGTTTACCAAACAGTTTAGAATTATCCAGTTATTGGCATTTTTTCCGTTTTCATAAAGAGCACATTAAAAGGGGAGCTCATTGTCATTGTGCTGGCACTAATAGGGCTGTCCATCTTTTCAAAGAGCTGCTCCTTTGAAGGAAGCTACAGTAAATTGTTTAGGGAATTCACCATTCAGTGGTTCCCTCAAGTGCTGCATCCATCTTTCACTGATTAATAATGAAGCATTAATGAAAATGTTTCTGTGTCTCCATGCTCCCACCAATTAAATGTGGTGCAGAAAAAAATACAGCCTTTGGAAATTGTTATTTGTCTCGCTTGCTAGACAAGCAGCAGAGAAAGTAATTCTTTACTGGGAATATTGGTAAAACAAGACCTGCATTTAGGGGATTCAGACTGGTAAAGATGGATTCTTAAGCTGACATTTAAGAATCACTGACTCTCAAATACCACATTAGCAATCAAGAAATCAACAGTGTTTAGAAGAAACATAATTAGCTCAGCATGCTCTGCTTGAAACCAGTACTGTAGCTATCAGCTGCACCAAATGACAGAAGAGGAGAATTTGTTTTCCATCGAAATACATTACATTTTACTTTATTAAAGGCATGAGAGCTTGAGACATTAATATTTCCGAGAAACAGTTGGAGGTAGCTTAGATCAGGATGGGTTTTTCTCCATTAACTGAGCGAATTCTGGGAAACCAATCCGTCTTTCTTTTGCTTGGTCTGTGCTAAAGGCATTGCCATGACATCGTTTGAGACAATTGGGCAGAACATGTGGTAGGTTATTAATATGTTTTCATTTCATTTATTTACAGAAGTTACTGAGATCACGGTTTATATGTAATTGCATTATGCATTATCTGAATTGACCTTCTTATTTTAGAATTAAGTGCGGAGGATGTCAAGCAAACAGACCACGAAAGCCAGTAGTTCTGGACACAGATGGAAATCTTACGTGTAGAGAGCAAAGTAATTGGATGCAAGGCAGTAAATATTTACTCAGATCCAGTCAACATTGGTAGTGCTTTAATTTGGCAGCTGCTTTGAAATGTATTTGAATATATGGTGGTCTCAGATCACTGCAGAGTCGAAAGCTGCCACTCTTCCTGGATTTCTTAGCAAAGAAGATATGGATTAAATCCTAGATGTGCTTGGGAACTGAACTGTACTGTATACTCAAAGCTGATCGCTCCAGTATATAATGTAGGATGACAATTAGCTTCTGCTGTATCTCTTCTTCAAGCAAAAAGGAGCCTTAAGTTCTTCACTGTCTATCACTTTAGCACTTTTCACAAGTGTCTTTAGTGCATTTAAACTTGTAGAGAGAGCTGGAGCATGAAATCACACTTCCTTAATTTGCTCAGTGCCAACACCACACTTTTCTCGGTATGGAATAAAAAGATGTGACACCCTTCGTGCCCTTGGACCTCCCCACCGCTAAAGGCTCTGTTCCTGCAAAATCAAAGGGTGCAGTTACCCCGGGGAGGCAAGTCACCGACTGGTTGCTGACAAAGCCCCACTTTGGTCAACAGGCGCCTAACCCCATGGATGGCGTGAGAAATGACAAAGAGCTTTCTAGAGGAGGCAAGAAGACATTTCAAATGGAAAAGTACTGGGTTGGAAAAGGGTGGCAGAAAAGTGAAATCTGCATTTTAGGAGGAGGAGGGCAGGGACAGAAGTTACAGGGTCATGATGCTCTTAGACTGCGAGCCGGCGTTCCTAGGTGCCGGGGTCAGACAAATAGCCATGCATTAGTTTTAAAATGCTGCTCTGAAATGTCACCTTCGTCTCCATTGATCTCTATTACCAACCAGGTCCTTCACTGTCACTTGTGACAAAAGGCATTAGTCAATGAAAAGCTCTAAATAAACTTGAGGAAGACAAGCAAGCTCTTCTCTCTTAGCCACACACAATAACATTACAAAAAAGCCTGAGAAAGTAGGGCACTGAAAAAAAGCATCTAGTACTGAAACTAAAAATTGAAATATACTATTCTAAACCTGTCAGGTTTATAAAAAAAAATTTCATGGAGGGATTGTTTTTTCTCCTCTAGAAAGGATGTTTTTGTCTGGATGAGGAAATAGCCTAGTGAAATGTTTTTAACAGATTTACTTTAATCCCCACATTACACTGGTGTTAACTGGTACCCAAAAATCTACTGCAAGGCTGAAATTTAAGCAAGATGGCCTAAGGCCGAAGCTCATTCGAACGACTGAACCGTCTTCAATGAAACACTGCGAAAGAATGGGTAGCTGGAAGACAGCGACCGTACTGGCTACTTCAGCAGCCTTTTCAGACCACGCAGCCTCTGTTGCCTCTTACGGAAAGGCTCAAGCACCGCGTGCGCTGGCATCTCCTCCTGCATGACAAGACATTCACCTAGTAGGTAACCAGAGTTGTATGTTCCTCTGTATACTTCTGGGCACACTCTACAAGACATTTTAGGTTAGGCAACTCTTTGGCACATGCCTCAAAACGTATGTGCTCTCCCATTTCAAACTCAGGCATGCATCCATCATTTGTACAACAGATAAAACTCGTATTTTGGGTGAGACCAGGTCAATTGCTCACAAATCACACCCCCCGAGCTCTGAGCTTCGGAAACGTATCATTTAAGCACAGCAGCTGATGGGGAGGAGAGGGCATTGTTGAAATTTACCCCGTGGGTGTTCGCAAGGTCAACGCTCCATTTTTCTGTCCAATTGCAATATTTGTTCTCTGAGCAACAGACTTGTGCTCAAGCTCACGGTGGTACTACATGTACTTGGTGTTGATTCCAAAAAGCATGTCAGTAAAACAAAGGTGAGCCAGTCGTGGTGCACAAGCACTTCTCGCCGTCTGCCTGCAGTCAGCCTCTCCCAGGCTACGTTCCCCGCCAGCTGCGTTAGCTGTGGAGGATTACCTGCCTGCCTTTGTGCATACCACACCACCATTTTAGGGGCACAGAAAGTGAAAACTTGGTTTTAATAGAACAGTTGCCTACTCTGGAGTAAACCAGGAGGGTTTAGCTAATGATTTGGAAAGCTGGCTGCAGGAATTCCTATGATCAGTTTGGACAGGCACAGCCACATAGGAGGGGGAAAAAAAAAAAAAAAAAAGAAAAAAAAACAGTTTTGGAGACATTCTTGTCATTGCTTCATGTCCACGTGATCAGCTGAGAGCAGGAGCACTGCTCTAACCACTAACACATCCATGAACTGCCAGCACATCCATTTGTCAGAGCTTGGGTATTTCAGAAGCTGTCACCAAAGAGGAGTCTCCAGGGAAATGATGTTTCTCTGTTCTTCCCTTAGATCCGAAAGCGACGGCAGACAAAGGTGGCTGTAAATCCCCCCATGGCTGCCCAGTCAGAGGGGCACCTGCCTGGCAGCGAAGGCGGAGGCGCAGATCAGAGCCATCCTTTCTGGCATGCAGTGCCAAGACTGCTTTCCTCTGCTGATGCATCCTTCATAGCAGAAGAAAAGAAATGGCAAAGACGACGCTATGAGGGAGGGTTTGCACACCGTGGCTCCACATCACCCAGCAGGATGCAAAGGGAAAGCTCTGGGCTCCCCGCGGGCCACCACAAGCCCCTGCCCTGCAGCTTTTCACAGTTATTTCCTGCACTCTTATGTGCTCCAGCATAAATGTTGAACTACAGCTTCTGGTCCTTGTTTTCCATAAATATTGCAGTGGAGAATTAGCTGGATTTAATTACAGTTATCATGAAATAGCAAGCATTAATCAGATGCCAGTAGCAGCTGTATTTTGCTCTTTTGAAAGCAAGAAACTATTTAAAAACTATTTCATTAAAAGCAGAAAACTATTTTAAAAACAAAGCAAAAAGCATTCTATTTATAGAGTGGCATTATCCCAGTGCACACAAACACCCTCAAAATAATAACAAAAAGGCCTTCTTAATAGGGTGCTGTTGTAGTAAGAGCCTCTTATGGGAACAAAATCTAGAGAAGCATTTAGCTGGACTGTGCACTGGATCTAAAAGAGACAGAGAGAACAACATTCAGTTTCCTCATCTCTTTTTTTCAGGCTGCTGACACGTACTGTAGAGATGCCCATCTAATTAGAGAATCACAAAGTTCTTTAAATGTGCATAAATGGCTCTAATCCACACATCAGTTCCTCCTTTGCGCTGCAAGAAACACGTCAGTGCAATGAGGATCAAGCCCCTTAGAGATAAAAAAGCAATTTGCTTTTGTGATCCTCTGCTCATTAGCTTTCCATTTGCCCTCCTCCTGGTGCAACTCGGGATCCATCTGGGATCAGGTGTAAAAGCCGAGAAGCGCTGTGGGAGGTTCCCACCCGCAGACCCCCGAGGACAGTGGGCAGGACAAGGTGTCTCGGTGGGGTTTTAGGGGAATGGCTGCAGACCATCGCGCTCAGCACAGTTTGTTTGCTGTCTCCTGCCAGAGCCTCAGGGTTCTGCGCCAGTTGGATTCTCCTGCAAGGTTTTTGTTTGCATAAAACTATAAATGTATATAACCATTGAAGGAGGTCTGATTCAGGTACTCAAAATTAAGACACCACAAACTACACAGCATGTGGAAGGTCAGATATTCATCATTATTCACACGAATTATAATTTAGATCCCATTTTTGCCTTTCTAGAAGCCGACGATCTCTTTTACAATGACTCCTTCTAAGCTGAAGATGCAGTTGTTACGACCCAACTATTGCTACTCATGAGTAGACTACGCACCAGACAGCACAGCAATTTCAGAGGGCTGTGTGTGTAACCCCAGTTACATGCAGTCACCTGGATAATGACGTAGTGGGGAACACATGTTTACTGTACAGCTATACATCATCATAACTGGGAATAGTAAGTGCCCCTCACTCATAGTACAAACACC
>VXBL01000835.1:330217-373690 GCA_013400195.1 Aramus guarauna | reverse complement strand
CTCCATGCTGGAGCAGGGGAACGATGAGAGGAGTCCTCCCCCTGAGGATGAAGAAGCGGCAGAAGCAACATGTGATCATCTGACCGTAACCCCCATTCCCCGTCCCCCTGTGCCCCTGGGGGGGAGGAGGTTTGAAGCCGGGAGTGAAGTTGAGCCCGGGAAGATGGGACGGGTGGGGGGAGGGGGTTTAAGATTTTATTTTATTTCTCATTCCTCTACTCTGTTCTGTTTGGGAATAAATTAGATGAATTTCCTCTCTCTAAGTTCAGTCTGTTTTGCTCGTGACGATAATAAGTGAGTGATCTCTCCCTGTCCTTATCTCGACCCACAAAGCTTCTCGTTACACTTTTTCTCCCCTGTCTGGTGAAGGAGGGGAGCGATGGAGCGGCTCTGGTGGGCACCTGGCCCCAGCCAGGGTCAGCGCACCACACCGTCACAACTACAGAGCCCTGACCGCTAAACCGGAGACGTGGGTTTAGGTCCCACTGAAGAGATAGGTAGAATTAGTATTTATTTTACATACCCTAACACTACTGTTCAATTGCGCAGCAACATTACACGAATCTTTTGGCATGTAGTATACATCAAAATCACCTATACACTACAAAAGATTTCTTGCTTGAAATGGACCACTGTGCAGGCAGATGAGATGAGCCCCTCTAAGAAACCATCTTCTCCAAATGAAGGATAGAGCAAGAAAGTCTGTCATTCTGTAAATAAGTCTATAAAAATGAGTAACAAAAATGCTGGCACATGAAATAAACCTGGTAAATTCATAACCTGAAACTGTTTGAAAGCTGATGTGATTGAAATAGCACAGGGGTTTTTACTACATAACTGAATTTACTTACAGTTTTAGAAAAGGGTTTTTTCATTTTGTTTTTCCCCCCAAAATTTCTCTCAGCAGTAGGAAGGCAGAAAATGACCAGCTAAGCCGTCAAGCCCCGTTGCAACACACTTATTGATCTTCCTGCTGAACACACATTTTGTTTTGGTTTTGCCCGTGCTGGGTTGTACAGCACTATTCACCTCTCTGTACAAGTTTCTGACCCGGGAACAGGGACGCGTGGGTCAGACCGACAGTCACCAGGCGTTCAGCAAGCACTTCTGCTGTTTGCAGCACTGCTGGCCCAGCCCCTGCGAGATGAAAGGTCTCCACATCTAACACAGGTCACCTCAAACTCCGCTGGCAAAGCTCCCAGTGCATTTCCCAGCCCCGACCAGCTCATCTCCACAGCACCAACATCGCAGCTGGACTCATCTCCATTGCAAACTGTTTTTTTTGTTGTTGTTGTTTTTTTAGTTTTAGCAACAAATCATGTGCTGGTCTAGGTATGATTATTAGCATATGAATAGAATTGGAACATTTGATTTTGTCATTAATCACCTTGTTTATATGTTGATGTAGGGAAATAAACAATGTACTCATTGCTCTGTAACTCGTATCACTGAATCATATGTTACTGATACATAATGTTTAATTCACTCTTTTCAAAGGATGTTTGGTTCAAGTTTTTGTACACCGATGACTGTTTATGCTTGAGGATATTAGGGGACAAATTATGGCAGAATGAGTGCTAGAAATCCACTGTGAAAATAATGAACAATAAATTATTATGTGGTTGTGAGGAATTAATTGAACTCTTCCACTACTTAAATGCACGGGGGGAGATTTTAGTTCTGCACCATAGAAGTACAGCTCAATTACATTCTGTACAGGAAAACTTAATAGTTGTTGTACTTAAGTGAATTTCCCTCGTTCCTTTTCAGGATGTTAATGAACATGCAGTCCTCTCTGAATATAAAATTGTTGCACTCCCCGCCAACCCCCAGTTATGCAGGGAGAATGATGTCACATGGTATGGAATATCCCTTTGGCCGGTTTGGGTCAGCTGTCCTGGCTGTGTGCCCTCCCAGCTTCTTGGGCACCCCCACCTTCTTGCTGGCAGGGCAGTATGAGAAGCTGAAAAGTCCCTGACTAGTTGGCAACAACTAAAGAATTAGTGTTATAAACATTATTCTCAACCTAAATCCAAAACTAGGAAGAAAATTAACTCTATCCCAGCAAAAAACATATTACCTAAAATAGTTTTCACACCAAGCTGAGCTACAAGTTAATGTACTACCTACTACTCTTGAGCGATCAAGATTTTTTTTTTTCTGAATCTAAAACCAGTTTTACTTCAGAAATTACATGGAAGAAAACATTTCTACAATGTAATTTATCATGGAAGTAGATTTAATGTCAGCTGTACTGCTCACGAAAGTTACATCAGTGGCTCTTAGGATCTGAACCCAGGATGGCACACAAGGCAGAATACGCTCAGCTCTGCCAAGGTCTGACTGACTGGTTTTTCCAGCTTCTCAAAAGTCACACAAAATCACAAAATCATAGAATAGTTTGGGTTGGAAGGGACCTTTCAAGGTCACCTAGTCCAACCCCCCTGCCATGGGCAGGGACATCTTCAACTAGATCAGGCAGCTCAGAGCCCCGTCCAACCTGACCTTGAATGTTCCCAGGGATGGGGCATCTATCATCTCTCTGGGCAACCTGTGCCAATGTTTCACCACCCTCATCATAAAAGACGTCTTCCTTATATCTAGTCTGAATCTACCCTCTTTTAGTTTAAAACCATTACCACTTGTCCTATTACAGAAGGCCCTACTAAAAAGTCTGTCCCCATCTGTCTTATAAACCCCCTTTAAGTATTGAAAGGTGCAATAAAGTGTCCCCAGAACCTTCTCCAGGATGAACGAACCCAACTCTGTCTGTCTGTCTTCACAGGAGAGGTGCTCCAGCCCTCTGATTAATTTTGTGGCTTCCTCTGGACTCGCTCCAACAGCTCCATGTCTTTATTGCACTGGGGACCCCAGAGCTGGACACAGTACTCCAGGTGGGGTCTACCAGAGCAGAGGGGCAGAATCACCTCCCTGGACCTGCTGGCCATGCTGCTTTTGATGCAGCCCAGGATATGGTTGGCTTTCTGGGCCGTGAGTGCACATTGCTGGTTCACCTCCAGTTTTTCATCCACCACTATGTTAGTTTACTTTTCCACAGGGCTGCTCTCAAAGCAGAGACATGGCCCTCAAAGGGGGGGAAAAAAAAAAAAAAAGAAAAAGAAAAAGAAAAAGGAAAAAAAAAAGAAAAAAAAAAGAAAAAAGACAGACTTGGCCCTCATCTTGAAAATCCTGAAATACCTAAGCCCTCCAAAATCTGAAACAGGACTGAAAATTTTTAAATATTTTCAGTTCCATTTCTGGAGTGGGTTTCAAGTCCTCTTATAGTCAGTTGTTGTTGATAGAGTACAGGTCAGGATCTGCTGCATGAGGATGCCAGAGGGTACTGTGTCCTGACAGCAGGGAAACCCTGCAACTGAAACAGTCAAGGAAGCATAATCAGAAGACATGAAATATCCACAAATAAATTCATTGTGACGGAGTTTATTACAGTGAATAGCAAATTAATTAATAATAGAGATGCCTGAAATGCAGCAAAGTGTTACTGAGCTAGGAAGCCTCACACTGAAGGGAGTATTTAATGGAAAAGCCATGTAATGGTAGAAAGAACTTAGTTACAGGCTACAGTCATGGCTAGTCTCTGATAATAATAAGATTAAGTGTCAGAATCCTACAACTAAGATTTCCACACACACACACCAGAAAGAAGATTGGGAAAATGTAGTTTCTCAGCATTTTTCAGGCGAGGTCCATTGCACCAGCAAGAAACCAAGCTTCCATGTCCAGGGGAAGGGTCAGCTCTTTTCCCTACTTGTGCACGGCAAGCGCGAGTGCTCTTGCCGTGCCTGACTCGTGCAGTAATGAACGTGGTGTGTCAGTTTTGGGGACTGCACAGTTGACAACCCCGCCTGCAGCTCTGGCTGCTCCGCAAAGCGCAGCGAAGGTCACAGTCAGCGACTTCCCGATTTCAGGTCACTGTTGTGCAGAAAGCCTCCCTCCAGCAGTATATGCGTTTCACACCTAGCTGCTCCTTTTGTCAAGCTGTCATATTTAATTAAAATGCTGACAGCCTTTAAGGATCTCTACAATGTGCAAAAAATACATAAGATCAACACTTCACACTTCTACCGGCAATTATTCTTTCTGTACAGTAATTTAATTTGCTTCCTCTAGTTCTTGAGGTTTATAAATTATTTTTTCCTTTTCTCCACAAAAGGCAGAACAAGAACCTTCTGGCCAGCACCTTGCACTCCTCCGTGCCAGCCTGTCCTGAGCCAGGACTTTCTCCCCTGTGCTCACCGTTCGGTGTCGGCAGAGCTCGTGCTGCCGAGAGGAGAGCTCTCACTGTGCGCTGTCTCTCTGGCTCCCTGAGCGGAGCAAGATCTTTTTATTTTTTAAACCTGTAAGTTCTTCCCTTGGGGTTAAATCCAGAGAAGGTTAAGGCATCTAACTGCCTATGAGATCTTCAGAAGACTTAACCTGCTTCTGTAGTACCAATTCAAGTGCTTGGTTTCCTGAAGTTGTTCTTTGGGATGCACCACGAGGTAACGATTGCGTACTCACAGCCAAACATTTTCTCATCTCTTTCCTCTGGGCACCAGAAAACCTCAATGTTATCTGGGAATTTTTTTTATTTTTAAAAGGACAGCAATAAGATTCTATCATCACTGCAAATAATTTACAAGAGCTAGAATTTCTCTCTGCTTTCAAGGAGGTCTACGAGATATTCATCTTTATCAGCACAGCGCTATCACCACTATCATTTTATGTGTGTCTGTCTCTGCATTAACCTGTTCTGGTACTTTGTTTTTGCCATTTCATGCGTAACTACGGTGTCTAATGACACCTTGTGATACTGGGTCCCAGTTGCACCAGATGCTCTACCTAAGTAATTCCTGTTGCTGTGCACATCTGACAACCTAGGCAGACAGCCCGGGCAGGCTGAGAGGAGGAAAGGACTAAACCCCAACGTGCCCAGCGTAACACAAGAAACCACAGACAGCATCTGAAACGCATCTGGTCCTCGTGAGCTGCAGTAAGCGCGAGACATCGACCTCTCCAAGTCCTGCGCTATCTCATCCAGGTACAAACCTGTTCCAGATTAGCTTGCTCAGGCTGTGAGCTTACAGGTAAACTTACAGGGGAAAACACACCCCCAAAAACATATGACAAAAGGCCTCGAAACTGCAGACCGTCCAGGCAGAAAACACTGATGAAATAGGAATATTCACTCCCAGTGCTCCTCTCCCTCCAGGAGGAAGTCAGTAGGAAATCACTCACTAAACTGCATCTCTGCTTACAGAAGCACAAACACTTGCTACAAGAACACGGCGGCACGAGTGGTTCAGTGCTGGCCAGGAGAGCCCTTCCGGAGGGCACCCAGAGCTCCCCGTTAGCTGGGCATCGCGTCCAGGGGTGACCCGCTCCCGGCACCGCGTCTCCGGAGCCACGGGACAGCAGTCACTTCCTGGGACCTGCTGCTCCACAGCCACGGGGCGCGTTGTGGGTGCATGCTTTGCGACGCCGCCAGCGTCCCCCATGGGTTTTGGGGAGCCTCTCCAGAGCCAGTCAGCCCCTGGGCTGTAGGAGTGGGAGGGATGGGGCAGCCCAGGTTGGCCCCTTCCTCCAACTTCATCACCTTTGGCTCCCAACACTCAGATGAGCAACAAGCTGCAGGAATCCTATTCAGAGCCCTAACTTCTTCCCCCCTGTGCAAAATCAGGCGCAAATGATTTCCAAAGCTGCTCAAGGTCACTTAAAAATGACCAACGTATTCAAAAATACTGCCTTTCAGCAATTCATCTTTATAAAAAATGCTCATGGCAAGTCAATTGGTAGAAAATGGATTTTGTTTTGCAAATGTAATGATTCATATGATTACCTGTGCATTCATCCAGTCACAGCAGAAGAACAATGTCATATTACACATCTGACCAAACACAACTAATCAGTATGTGTTAATTAAAAATTTAGATACTCACAGAGGAGTTTTATTGGTGGGTTGGTTTGTTGTTTTTTTTCAAATCAATCTGTATAGTTAGATAAAAGTAATATAAGACACTGAATTGGTAAAGAAAATTATGATTGTCTAATGAAGTCTGAAGTAGAAAATCTGTATAAATTACTCATTTTGATTTAAATATTCAGCTGTAACAGCTACTTATTCTATAAATACAGATAATATATATTTATATAGTCTGAGACAATAAAATAAAACTGGCTAGAAGGTCAAAAACTCAGGAGGATCTACTTAAAAATTATTTATATATATATATTAATTTAGAAAATAGAATATTATTTGAGAACTTTAAAAGTGAACTGAAATTCTTCAGTATACATGAAGATTGTTGAAAGCTTCCAGACCCTGGCTGCTGATTTTAAAGACCATCTTTTTATGAAGCTGAATGTGCAAAACTTGCACAAAGATACTCATATTCATGAAAGAGAAGCTAACAGGAGATCATTAATAAGGTCTTGCCTGGGACCTCAACAAACATGCTTAAAAGGTGAATAACATAAAGGAGACAAAGCAATGAACTTTAGACCAGTCTGCTTGGAAATAACTCCCTTTCTGAAATTTTTCAGAGGGTTTGTGCCTGAAAATGGATGACTACTGAGTGCCCTCAAGACCCACGTGCAGAGTCACAAAGACGTGGGGTACCTCACCCAGCATCAGGCCTACTTAAAGCTGGCTGAGGAAATACACCCATAGGTACATTAGTCCCTTGTAACCCCCGTTCAGAGGCAGCAGAATATGTTTCATTCCTAAAACACAACATATAGGCCATTCGGCTCTGCAAAGGCCCAGATCCAGCTCTCGCTAATGGCTTAAATTAATTGTGTCACAGCTGAAGTTCTACATATGTTAGGAATTACGAAAAATGAAGCTGCCGAGCCCTCTGGTGACTTGTCAAGCTCCAGGACACTCGGTGCATGGGCACTGAAATGGGCAGGTTTTCCAGATGCCATCTGGGCACCTCTTTCCTCTGCTACTCAGCGGAGGTAGCTCACTCATAAAAGCTGCTCCAGGTTGGGGACTTGCAGACTCAGGTCCTACCACTTACACAGGAGGCTCAGTGAAGTGCTTCATGTTTCCCAGGAAGGACGTTATTTTCCAGACCTCGCGTTTAGACAGCTACAAAGCTGGTGCTTGTTCTCTGCCAAGGGAGGCTGGAAAGCTTGGATGCTCCTATGGGCAGCTGCAGAACCCAGAGCGGAGGAGCCCAGTGATGTCTGCTGCGCTTGTCACATCTGTTTCCTCATTTACCCAGGAGGAGTCAGGTAATGAAAAGCAGACTGCTCTCAGTCCTCCCAAATTTCTGGCTGCCATTACACGATTCGGCTGCCTGACGAGGTGCCAGCATTGCTCTGAGTGTCAGCTGGCAAGTGGCACCGACCCGCAATGGCCAATTCTGCCCCTGCTCCCGCGGACTGCACTTCATCCTCACCGCACCCACCGGCTCGGCTGCCATGCCCTGGAGCAGAGATCCCCAACCCTTCCCTGTAACAAGCAGAAACCTCGAGCAACTACAACTGTGTGTAGCATTACATTTCCTCAGCTTGGACTGCTTACAGACATTTGCTGGAGCAATATTCCTAAGAGCCTCGTGGGCATCATGCTGGCCAGTACAACTGGCTGGGGACTGCCGGCCAAGAAGAATTAAAAAAAGAAGTACAAGGAGGTTTTTTTGGGGGGAAGGAGAGACCTCCAAGTCATTTTATACACTGTCAGAAATTGGCTTTCTGAATGACTCAGTTGTTTCATGTTTTTTTTAATTACTAAAGGTGGTCTTAAGAGGTCTTTTAATTACTAAAGGTTGTCTAAGGGCATACTTTGGTAAGACACAAGTATACACTCTTACCCGTGGTCACCTAAAAAGACAAATCAAAAAGATCTACTTTCATGCATGTGCTCCCTCCTTCCTTTCTTTCCTCCTTTCCCTTCAACACACTGATGTTGATTGTTCCCAGAGTGATTCAAAGGCATCGAGAATCACAGGTACGTGACAGAAGAAATTGAAAGTGATTCCCACGGAGCACATGTCAACTTAGTGTCAGACACTTGCTTTTCAGATGCACGCATTTCTCTATCTAGCTCTGCTTCTTTATCAGCACATCTCAGCACAAGCCTCTCCTTTCCCCTTCTCTCGCACACTGTGGTTCCTTCATAAACCTCTCACAGTACAATGAAGTGTCGCCGTGTTTATCCAGATCCAGTAATGCTGGAATACATTGCAGCACACAGAACGGGCTCTTAACTCTTCTATTGTTTATTAATCTGCTTGAGATGCAGAGTGAGACCACGTCGATACTGCTAAGGTTAATGACGGATTGATTCATAGCAAGAGAGTGCCAGCGCTTACAGTCAAACGATCCTTAGTAATTGTTGTAATAAAGACCGCAGATGAGCTCTCAAGGTACGTAGTTCCACAGCGCGACTCTTTAGCACACCTCAGTAGGAGGGCCATCCTGCCGGCGTCTTACAGAGGAGAGCGGGTGCTGGAGGGAACACCTCTGCATACAGCTGAGCGATCGTACCTCCTGCGATACGGGGCGGGGGAAAGCCCACTGCTCTCCCCAACAGCCTTCTGATGAACAGATTGGTATTGGCATCTTCCACACTACAAGAGAGGATGCCGAGGACGAACGCATGCTCCATTTTCTTTGTGTTTTATCATGGAGGTATATGGTGAGGCGAAGAAGAGCTGGCTCCACAGAAGCAAAACCGCTCTCTACAGCAGATCTGTGTCATTAAGCAGCTTATGGGAATTAATAGCTCTCACTGTCACCGTTCAGATAACAGCGCTGTCCCTTGCAATAAATGACTATCCCAACTACATAGTTGGCATTAAAAGGATGAGATTTGCTGGAGAGATTTTTAACCTGTAACTTCACGTGCAATGGAAGACAAGATTATTGCAATTCCCATCAGTGAACAATTGACATCAAATGAGCTGTGTGAGGAATTGCCAGGTACAAGTGAAAGAAGCAGCAGCAGCTTTGCATTTGATGGTTTAACATCAATGGGAGGCTACATTCACACGGGGGACTTTATCTCAAAATGACAGCATCTAAAACCAGGGCTTTTGGTGGCCCTGGCTTTCCTCTGCAGAAGTGCTGACTAAATCACATACTACTTCTACCACAGGCTAAGAAAACCACCTGAACTCATTCCATCTCAAAGATCATTACCTTATTTTAGCTGAAATCACAGCTCTGAGTCAAAGAGAGCTGAGATTCAAAACACATTGGCAAACTCCAGGAGTCCTGTACACACTGGACCGTTAAATGAAAGCAGAGCTGCTGGGGCCGCTTTGTATGAAGAAAGCATGTTGTGTTGACCGGCCCCAGAAAGTGCCACATTAACTGCCGAGAGGGCTCTGCCATTACATACAAGTGTGTAGCTCAATATTCAGGTAATTATGCATGCGATGAAATGCAGAAATTGAGACAATTGCTTTTCTGCCAGCAAACTTTTGCAAGTGCCTTTAGAGTTGACATGTTTCCAAGGTTAGACATGGGAGAGCATCACCCTGCCAGCAAGCACACGCTAGCCTCATTAAAGATGGTTTGTTACAAGGCCAAATGGCAATAACTTTCTGACAGGGTGGGAAAAAAAAAACGCACCCCGTATTTTGACTTAGCTTTGTCTCCTGAAAATACTGTGGTTCGCTGGTAGGCATTTTCAGATTTCGCTGTCCACCTCCAGACTCAGCTGACAGAGGCAGTGGGATTACACAGCTTCGGTGCACCCCCTGCGCTGATCAAAGCCACAAATCCCTTTTAGGCAAGGTAACCACGGACTGGGTGACTTTTCATTTAGTTTGCCTTACTAGTTCAACATCAGTTATCCTGGAGTCACCTTATATAATTAATTTCTATCTTTGAAATTTTGCAAGTTACACTTTTCAGTAACAGCATGACTCCTTATTTGCAGACTGTATAGAAAATAGCATCAGTTCGCATAGCATACGTGGAATATTATTGTGACCTTCATTTACATGAAGTCAGACACACTGTTTTCCTCAAATAGAATCTCTCTCAAAATATTTATTTAGAAAAGATATCAGTCTCACCTTGCCCTACCTACTTAGCGCCCCAGAGGAAAGAGTGAATCTGTGACAAAAGAAAGGCCCTAATCGCATTTTAGGCTTTAAGAACAGACATCCTTTCTGCCTCTGAAAGCATCCCCCCCTTGCATTCCTGCGTGAGCCAAGCTGGATGCAAAGAGCGAGCGGGATCTGCTGTTTACTTCAAGGACAGAAAAGGGAATGAGATTTGGATTTCATTTAACCTGCATCCACACGCTGCTGTAAGATTTGAGCTGTGGCTGAAAGGGAATAATTAGCAATAATTAATTTCTGCTGCAGATCGTTAGCAATCTACAACCCCTATGAGCAAATGAAAAGAAAACCATGGCTCATCACACTCCTAAAATTAGCCCTGAGCAAGCCTCTTATGCTGAGGACGGCGGTTCTTTCCAAAGGGCGGGGAAGCAGCGCGGGAGACCTCCTGTAAAGCAGCCACCCGTTCTCCAGCCAACGCAGAGTGCTATAGCTGAATTCCAGCGCTGTGGAGGACACTCAGGTTGCTGGTTTACCAACAACAGCAGGCTGGAGTTAGGAAGACTCTAAGGACTTCAAATATTTGGGTTTCAGTCAGCGTGACTTTTACCACCACTGATTGCCTTCGAGGGGTTCCCCTTTTTCTCAGAAACAATTTTTCAAATTTAGAGACTGACCCACTAGTGCTCAGATGGATTATGTTAAAGTCCTCTAGATTTAGAGCTTTTGGGAGGGAAAATTAGCCAAAACAAGTGTTTCTGTTTGGCAGGTGTGTAGGATATATGACCTCAGCTATTTTCTATTTGATATTAGGGACTTGAGAGATTTCTCTCAGACCACAGGAATGTGACTGTTGATTAGTATAATTTATTTCCCTGCAAATCCTAACTTCTCTTGTGTTAACCAAGACCTCAATAGTAATACTGATCTCCTTCAAATGTTACTTGGTGAAAACCCCAAAGTAAAAAGATAATTACCATATATGAATGAAGTATGTTGCGTAATTTAAAATTAAATGTTGTCAGTATGCCAGAAACTACAACAATAGGCTTTACTACATCTCTCATTTTAAATCATGCCAAGATTCTCTTCAATCGGGAATTCATTAACCAAAACCTGGAGCCAGTCTTTATCAGCCTTGTCCTCCAACAAAATAAAGAGCCCACATCTGAAGTCCCTTTAAGAAAAATTTTTAAGCCAGAGGTTTGCTTGCCTCTTCCCACAGAAGCACGTATGTTGCCAGCTGAGTCATACCTGACATATATTATTCATGCTGATTTCACTGAAATTATTGCTGGGGATCTATTAAAATGGATGGGTAAAGTTTAATCAGCTCGGCTATAAACACGACACTGATTTGTGGTGTATAAAACAGACCGAGATCCATAGTTTCCATAGGACAGGGTGTCCCCATTCTTCTCTACAAATATTGTTCTGATTCGACTGAAACCTAGGGCTTCTAAGATTTCCTATAGCTACTGAAAGTAGGTAGGAAGAATATTACTTATCCTTAACTGAAGATCCCCTGATAACTGGAGCTTCCCACACCTGTCCGGCGCAGCCTTGCAGAGCCAGTGGGGACCTGAGCAGGCACAGTGCCTCCCATCGCGCCCCAGGGACGCCAGAGCCCAAAACCCGCAGGGACCCCCCTGGGAGCCCGCTCACCCGCCGCGTGGGGTGAAACGCTGGGGACAGGGACTTCCCTGCTCCCCGGCTGCTGCGCTGAGCCCTGGTGCCTCTGCAGCAGGACTGCAGTCCCTCATCAAGATGGGAGGCTATCCCAGAGCCAGGACAAAACAAAAGTTATCTCCGGAGCATTTAATAATAATTAGCAAAATGACAGGACCATCTGAAAATTATGTTTTCAACATCACTGGCTGGTATTGTTGCGAATGCTTTCAGGTAAATCCATATACTGTGCATATACATCAAGAGTTTGAAAGACTCTGCTAAACTTAGCAATGTAATTATTTCTGCAAGGCTCAGATTTTAGCTTCAGGTAGCACATATTTATTAACACAGATTTCCACCCAGGAAATATAACTTGAAGTTTAGTAATTGTAAAATGGCAGAAAGAACATTTTGGGTTCTAGACTTCCAGATTAAAACACTGTAATCTCTTTATTCTAGCATCAGTTACTGCACTGCTTTATTATTATTGATACATATTTATGTACATTCAATATCGACTTTAATCTATTTCAGGTTTCCTATCTGAAACAAGGATGAGAAAATAATGGAGATGATAATGCCTCTTTAGACATTCTTTGTCTTAAAGATTTACATATAATAATAGTAACCTCTTTGAGAATGAAGCTTTTTTTACTATATAAATTTGTGCAGAACTAGCCTCAGGGGCCCAAGTATAATATTGTAATATAAATGTTAATTAATTTATATTTAACTGAGAAATTTGTACTATAAATATACTCAGAACAGCAGTCAATGGGAGACCATGCTATGAATCCCCAAACCAGACATGGATCGGCTAACGTAAGTAGAAATATACGTGTTTCCCTAAATACAAGCAAGCAGCAAGTCTGTATTATCTACGGTTATGATCAGCCAACCTGCGTTGCCAGAAAACAAAGGTTTTTGTACAGACCTTGCTTATGAGGCAGCAGCGGGGGGTGGTGCAGGACAGGGCTCCCCAGCTCTCCAAGGTCCCGGACCAGCACCCGGCCACCCGTGCCAGCGGCCGTGTTCCCAGCTCTCCTCACTTCTCTGCTGAAAACACACCTGAGACCCCCTGCTCCACCTGCACTCGGGCACAGGTTTTTAAAAACTGTTTGACCACTTAAACTTAAGTCCAGCCCTTGGCAAGAGCGGTACTGGCCTGCCCGTTGTTTCAGCCCTGCCCGACGAAGCACGCTCCAGGTTGGGGAGCTGCTCTCACCTTCTCTTTTTCTCCAGCTTTCTAGCCAGCGACCTCCCCGCTTCCTCGCCCAGAGCTAGCGAAAGCTAGCCCACGGCAGAGTCTGAGGATTTTCCATGGGCTGTGAGAACACATTGCCACATCTGTCATCGTGCCTAAAAAGCCTTTGGAGCGCATCCCATGCTTTTGGTGACAGATTTGCTTTATCGCATTTTTTTTTTTTTTTTTCCTCCAGGGGAAATAAAAGAATGAAGAATCTGCGTAGAAAGACAGAGGCTCACGGGTACCCCGATCAGCTGCAAGACAGTAAGCACAGACTCACTGACACCATGCGAAATGCTTAGAAAACCAACATTAATGTAATTGCTTCAGGCAAAGTTAGCAGTCCAAACACTTTCTGAGCGCTCCTGGCATCCTGTGCCGTCCCTGCTCCTCTGCTGATCAGCAGAGCCAGCGGTGACATCTGCAGCACCATCGTTAGGAGATACACCCGCTTACCAACAAATTTTACTCTTGATAAGATTTCTGTGATGTGGTATCAACATGGACCATGCAAGATCAGGCACGGTACCCCTCTCCTATCAGCATTTTCCATGGAGACTTTATTTTTCCATTTGTATGATTAATTGTTACTATCATATTTGTTCCTAGAGTTACAAATGTCATTTGGCAGAGTCTGGAGGTGCCTACCAAATGCGACCCAAACTAGACCACGGTGAAAAAATTACTTTCCATATCTGTGCCAAATTTATAGTTATAAAAATTAAAACATATCATCTGAAGTTCTTTTCTATTCTATTATTCTTTTACTTTGCATTTTTAAATTGTATTAGAAAATACTTTTAATAGTAAGTCATATAGAACCCAAAAGTCGGTATGTTCTTTTAAAAAGTGCTGAAACTAGAGTTTTGAATCTTTCAGAAATTGAAAAAAATTACTGAAGTCAACACACATTAACAAAAAATTTTACTGTTGTCAAATTTGCATATTTTGCTGAAAAGTTTCACGCGAAAAGTTTTCACTCAGCCCTCTGCTTCCGAGAATTTTCCACTTACAGTCTGTTAGATGTATATCCTACACGTTACCCTCCTACAGAAACTGTCTGTTAATGGGTCACGGCTATGGCTGAGAAGATAAAATTAGATCTGTCTGAAATTAAATATTTCATTCTTTTTGTTTACCACCATCTTAGCCTTCTGTGACCATTTCTATTCTGTGCCCGTGAATCCGTCTGAATGCCTTTTCCTGATTTGTGTCCATTTAACTCTTGTAAAGCAAGGGTACCTTCTTTCCTCAAATATTACCTCTGCTAACACAGCCTAAAGAAATTATTTGAACAGCGTCCATGTTGTACAGGAATAAGAACTTCGGAGCTAAATCTCCGAGGAGGGCTTCAAGCTACAGAGCCCAAGGCAGAGGCTCTCAGGCAAAGCATCGCCTTCAAGGCGGGAGCGGTGCGGGTGCCTGCCGAGGGGACCGGCCCCAAATTGTCAGGGGCAGGTGGAGCAGAGTGGTGCAGCTCGCTTTGATCCTGACCATCATTTTTGCTACATCCTTTCATCGGCCTATAAAAACATCAATAGCTACCACTTGTGCTACCTCGCCTGGCGATTCAGTTTTAATCGTCAGAGACTTGTTGGCATTTTTAAGGCAAATGATCCAGCAGCTTATATGGCAGCAGATGTTTCAAGTCAGATTGTTCGTATTAATTGCTCTACGAAACAACATGAGCTAAAATTGATTTTATAGTTTTGAAGTCAGATTGTTTATATTGTTTTATGAACAACATGAAGCAAAATTGATTTTATAGTGTTGCAGACTGATTTTTTTTTTTTGGCAATGCATAAGTCATCATCCAGTGTCTATATCATAGAGTTAATCGGTGCTTTGAAAGTCCTTTGTAAGCCCTTCTTGCATCCACTTGAATGTGATTACAAATGCTACATATAGATCAATTCACTTAATTATAATTAAAACTTTCAAAAAAAAACCCAACCCTCCTGCAATTACTAAATTCACGTGAGTGAGCATAAGAAAGAGTTAAACAAGTAGCAATATGAAATATACGCTGGAAAAAAGAAGATCACATCATTGTGGCGACTGTTCTGTAATAAATAGGGACAATAAAGGATTTCCTCTCAGAGTCTGGCAAAGCAGACGTTCTCTCCGTTTATCTTGGGTTTTGCACAACTTGCTTTTCAGAGAAGGACTCTTGGCCTGGAGGCACGGGGCCCATTTTGGATCCTCTCTCACACCCGCCACACTCCGAGGTTTTCTTTCCATGAAGCAGGAAGATCGGCAGCACCGAACAAATTCTCTCTATTCAGCACGTCGGAGCCAATGATACAGATTGACAGTAGACCAAAGATCTTTTTTTCAGCCTGCTGTAACAACATTTCTATCTGAGGCAATTAGATTCAAGAGATGATCTCTTCATTGTATCAAAAGTGTTAAAAGAATGTAAAATGTCTTGTTTCTTGCCTTTTTCACACTGGTGTAAATTAAGTGACTTTTATTGAGTTGTATCAGATTTACAGCACAGTAATGATTATTAATAAGGGTATTATCGTAACGTTTTGGTATGTCCTAAATATCCCCTTTGTTTTCTGTGTATACTAATTTTAAAATTCTAGCTAATTTAAATATATAAATAACACCAGAAAGCAATCAAGATTTCTTCACTACATGCCTCTCACAGGACAATTTTCTCATACATATGTATTATGACCAAAAGACGTGTTCTGCATACCGACAGTATGTTTTATAGCTCGGTGTTCTTGTTCACTATGATAGGTCAACAATTTTTTATACTGAGTTTTTAACTGAGAACTTTTTTTTTTTTTTTTTAAACTGATATGATGTTGCTTGCTTTGGCAACTGCTTGCTTTGGTTCACTTTCTTATCAAAATAACAAATAGCAAAATATCTCAATCTGAAGAAAAATCAATACTTCACGGAAAATGAATGTGTCTCTTCCTCCTTTCTCTTCTTTATCTGCCATTAAATTACATTCATACATCTAGCACCACACTCCACTAAGTCCCATCACAAGAGAAAAATCATGATGCATGATTGAAGATAGAACCTGAGAACGGCAGAGACGAACACAAGATACCTAAATCATATCCCCAGAGGAAACACAGCGGTAATTCAGAATTAAAATATTTTTTCATATGCAACTGGAATATGTCAGGTTTTGATTTGCAGCTGAAAACAAAAAATATTTTCAGCTGAAGTTTTTACAGAAAGTTCCACATTTTCCAGTCATCACTTCTATCAATGATTTACACACCAGCTGAGAAGCATTTGTAACAGCTGAAGAATATGCATAAACTCGCAGTATTTCTGGAAGAGAAACTTCAATTCCGTAATGAGTTGTTGATAATAAACTTTACTGCTACCACAGCCATGATTCACGGTGTGCAGGTTACAGCCAAACACAGCCACATGCACAGAGGAGGAGGATATTGTTCTCTTCACAAACGTAATTGATAATAAATACGGCCTCCTTACACCACCGAAGTATGCTTAATAACTTACTGAGAGAGTGACAATATAAACTATCTAGTTATTTTTTCCAGTATCTTAATATGCCTCAGTGCATCTTTTTTCATGAATGTGTTTTAAAATTGCGAGTGCTCCTTTTCAGTGATGATCTAGGTAGTGAGCTAGGCCTGATTCTCAGAAAGAACTAGGCTTTCCTCAGCAAAAGAGACTATTTTCAGAAAAGCAATTTAATAACACCAGATTTCACCCTGAGCATTTAGTTGCGGATGCTGAGATGTCCCAGCCTACGTATCCCACCAGCAGAGGCACCACCCATTAAACACCCCGACAAACGCACTAGCCTGTGCTGTAATGTTCACGCTTTTTTATGCCTGACCTACATAATATTCACTACCGTCGCACAAAATAAAACAGCTTCAACGGACAAAACTGGGAAGCCTTTGGTGCAGATTTTTTTACAGAGCTGAACGGTGGAAGAGTTTATGCGTGGGTGGGGAAGCGCAGCCCAGGTTGCCTCCGGCAGAGGAGGGCTCTCCGTGGAGGGGTGTCACGGCTTGTGTTGAGCCACTGGACGGAGCGCTTCGTTTCATACAGGATCTGCTCCTGTAAATGTGGCCTAGGATTTCTCAGAACAGGATCTGAAGGAGAAATAAGTAGTTTTGTGGAGTTTATAGATCCTGATAGTTCTTAGGCTCCAGCTGCCTAGTCTGTAGGCTTTTCTCGGCATACCTTGAAGCAAAACTCTGAACAACAAGGGAGTCTTGCTAAGAGAAACTTGGACACCAACACAATTTAAAGTAGTCCAGAGTTAGGTGCAGAAGAACAAATTACAGTTCATTTATGTGTTAGGGTTTGTCACCAAGACAAGGCATCTGTAACAACTTCTCCCTATGGATCTAATCTTTATATTATTTAGAGAAGTGTTGTTGCCAGAAAGGGGGAAAAGCCATGGGAAATGAAGGATGAGGTTTGCTCGGGGGTAAACCTGGGTATGATCTCTGGCCAGGACACCACCAGGAGATTCCAGGGAAACTCACCTCCTCCATCCTTCATTCCCAGAGAGACACAAATTACAAAACCACCATTCAAATGATATTTCTCTCCACCATTTATAAAAATCTAAAACATTCAGGAGAGCAAAGTAAAAAAGAAAAAAAACCCCACATATGCAACAAAATGAACAGAACAGCTGCTTTGCTGCTGTAAGTGGTACCCTCATTACTGACCTTTAGAAGAGGTAGGGAGGAAAGGCAAGGAGGTGAAAATTAATAACCCTTCTTGCAGAAAGCTGTCACAAGTTATGTGATCTAGGCATTTTTACCCACTCCCCCCATCCTCCAGAAAGACGTAATTAATTTATAGTCATTTTAACCTGCAAATGACACTTGTACAGTTGGAGGGCTGACAATCAACTTCCCATGCTAGCAGCAGGGTGTAAAAGTCTGAGTGCTGCAGCATTCATGCGGATGCATTGAAAAATATAATTGATGGGACCTCCTACCTTGTTAAGTGCCGTGGCACTAGCTGTAACCACATGCAGGCACAAGGGATACACACATTTCCGTAGCAGAGAGAATTAAAAGTAAATAACATAAATTAAACAATCCCTTAAAATCCTGTCTTAAGGAATAGTTAACATTAATAACTATGTCTCATTTAACTCATAGGATGGGGTGGTGTACACACATATGCAAACTGTGTGGTATACAATTTTATCTCATGTTTCAGATGGCAGTAAAATTGGGACAGGATGTACAGAGTTTCTGCTAGAACAACTGTAAATGACAAAGGTTAATGATAGACCTGTGGGGGGGAAGGAATGGGAACAGTAAATGTGTGTGCATATTTGTATAATAATTCAAGGAACCATAGATGACAAGGTCTCCTTTACTGAAAAATCATTCAAATAAAATAAGCCCAGTTTAACAGGATTGTAAATACCAGACAGAATTTTCAATACCTAGAATGCCCAGAAAACAGACCTAGCTTACAAACCTCTCCAACTATCACACGTGTACTTGGGGCTTGATGGACAGCGTCATGTTATGATTTGGAACCACCAGTCTGAAGACTGGGAGAGCCTTACAAAGGCCTAGGCATTTTCTGTAATGCTCCTGGGTTACTAAAGTAGTGTTAAAATATTTGAGCTGGAAAAAAAACACCTTAATATTTTTGTCAACTCAGGGCATATTCACCACAGGGCTTCGGTCAAGAGCTGCAGTCTTGTTAGGCTATGTGTCCCTAAAGCCGCTACTCTTGTCATAATTACCAGAAAATCTGTGACCTGGTCTCAGTTACTGCATTAAACTCTTACAGTTACACATCTCCACCCCCTCACTCCCCCTTTTTATTCCCTCTACAGCCTGGCCCTGCCTCTAGGGCACCCAGGACAGTGAATCCCATGACTCAAAGAGAATGGCTTCAGGTCGGGTTTTATTCAATAGCAAATAAAAGAGGCAGTGCCATTCAGCTCGTTAAGCAAAAATTCTCTCCCCTTTACTCAAGGAAGACCTTCCCACCTCGCAAGAGTCCCTCCACAGCCATCCCTGTTCACACTACTCATGCCAAAGCAAGCCCTTGCCCTTCGCACCCTTCCCAGCCGGACTTACGGCAGTCAGCAAGCACCACGCTCCTCGGTTCTGCGTTTTTATGGGAGAGGGGCAGCTCTCTGCCAAGCCACCACAGGGTCAATATTCTTATTACAAGTAAAGGTTGGCAGGCAGGGAAGACATCCACTCTGCCCTGGGTAGAATACGCACAATAAATGCTTTTTTAAAAAACTGATTTAAATGAAATAAGTGGTTATCAGTACGTTATCTCCAAGCTCAGGTACCTAAAAGCTCTCTTGGTTAGAAAATGTCATGTCAGTCAGGAGTTCATTATATTTCTTGAGTAGCATAACAAATATGAGCCTGCCTTCCGCAGGTGGGAGTCCTCCTCTTTTGTGGGAGCAGCAGAAACCCTTGGGGCACTTAGTCATACGAAACTGTACCACAGAGCTAAAAATAGGGAATCATGTCAAACTAGATTTATAAGAGATTCCTTTCTCTGCATGCAGACAGCCTGATTTTAGATTTACATCCAATCTATACTCCAACTGCATGAAAGTGTTCCCTTCTGAACACCTTCAGAGGCCATAAAAAAAGTCCAGTGTAATATAGCTTTAGGTATACAAGAACAACTGTCCCACTGCCACTCGCTCATCTAAAAGTACATATAACCCTAGACACTTTAAAAAGCGATATCAGTTTTATCAGGTCAACACCAGAACACATTTGCTTTGTTCTTGCTGGTTTTTATCAGCTTCTCTTCATCTAATCACTTTTCATCACAGTTGAACTTAAATTCTATTTGAATTCTTCCCTTAAAGGATCTACAACCTGTTTCGGGTATGCCTCTGCTTATCTACCCACCCAAAGTGTAGAAGACATGACAGTATGGTATGAGAGAAAAGTTTTATTAGCCTCTATTTTGGATGACCAAATTACTCATGAGCAGTGAACTCATGAATAAATTATGAAAGTCATTACAACAAGTGCCAATAAAACCTTTTTATACAAGATTACCGTATATTCTACATATGAGACTTATTTTACAGGAAAGAAAAAAACTCTATATAAGACACTTTTCAGAGAGCCTTAAAAAATTTTATGAGGACTATTTCTTCTATCCTTCCAACTGCAAACCAGACTTTTAATTAAAATAAGCCATGCTGTACTGTGCTCAGAGATACAGAAAATTTAAAATATCGCTCAAACTTACTGCTGTAGTTTTTACTTTCTCAGAACTCATGACCCACCAGAGCTTGAAAAAAGTGCTGTCCTGCTGGAAAATTATAGCTTCCCTTTTCCCAAAAGGTGGAAAACATCTAGGTACAACTCTGGATGGTCACGTAGTTAGAAATCTTAGGTTTATCACTAATCCAGTATCAATTATGGTCTATTCTGAACATTAATCATTACACTTTTCTAAGGGAGGGAAAATTCCAAAAGGAAAAGAAAGATACGTTATGGTTAAGCTGGCTTATCAGAAAAATACCAACTTTCTGAAGATACTTAAATCCCAAGAAGCTGAGTCAGGAGAGTGTCAATGAGGAAGCTATCAATCCCTGCTCAATTTTAATTTCCCTCAGAACTATAGGACAACAATGGGGAAGAAGGGCACAAGTGTATACACACACACACACTTTCGGGTTTTGGGGGTTTTGTTTGTTTGTTTTGGGTTTTGTTGTGTGGTTTTTTTTTTAAAGAATTACAAAGCAGTCCACTTCAGTTAGCCAAATTGTGATAGCGACGATGTTTCTTGATACATGAATTTGTCCTGTGTTCTTCTCAGAGTTAAACACTTGCAGGTATTTTTTCTCCCTGAAACATCAGACAAAGGTTCAAACTCCCAGGAGCTGGTAATTGCGGTTGTTTTCAGGGGAGCTGCGGGCACACAAGGTGCGATTCCTTTGTCTAAATACAGGTTTCTCCATCTGAACGGGTTGTCTACATACTTTTATTCCTTCCTGAAGAAAAAACCCAAGCAACTTAATCAGCACCCAAAATAGACTAGTTTGAAGTAAATAATTTGAGCTATGGCAATGCTTTCTTTCCCAGGGCAAGAGAGGCTCTCGATAGCTTCCCACCTGTCCCTTGGGCATTTTGCAGGCAGGCAGAGATGAACCCAACCCCCACAGTCTAATGCTGGCTACCAACTTCTCCACTGGTTTGCTCCATATACAGGCACTTACACACATGTAAAATTAGTCATCAGAGACCTTTTTAACTCTGTAACATTTTCAATTCATACTCTGCTAGGTCAGTGACTCTGCAGAGTACACGCCAGCAGTTAATCTGTCCATAATTTTCCTTCTAGTGAGAGCAGCACTCCGATCAATGAGGTGGCTTCTGCTGATGCTGGGTCTGCAGTTTGAACCGCATTTTGACATACTTGCCAGATATGTAAAGATATTACCTGGTGATTTTCTTTTTCAATTATCAGTTGCAAGACTGAAATACCCTTTGCTAGCCTATGTTGATTTCTGAAGAGATTTGCCGCTGTTGTCAAAATACCCATGAATCAAAGAGCGAGCATGTAGGCATTGGCACTCCTTGCTGATTGTTAATTCTGTGTCCCCAGTGCAATTCTTCCTCAAGAAGTTTACAGGCACAATTTACTTAAGCTATCAGTACTTGTGCTTTGCCTTACTACCTTTCAAATCACTGAGATGCTTCACCAGGCTCTTGCGCTCTTGCCCAGTGATTTTCACGATATAATGTATACGGGCAGTGGGGGAAAAGAGAGAAATGCCAAATATGTGCCACATTCCTACTGTTCTCCTGACTGCTGTACGGAGGGAAACCTCCATCTGCCTGCCAGAGAGCCCGGGGTCCTGCTGTGGAACCGGCTCCCAGTAAAGCAAGTAGGGGCGAGATGTGACAGGTAATAAGAGAAGAGTGCAATGCAGCCAACAGCTAAATAAATAAAGGACCTGGTAAAGCACTCCCTCTGCCCAGGCTGATGGTCGGACAGCCTGCCCAGGCAGCCAAGGCAATTAAGCCCTAGAAAAACCGGGCTGCTGGTAACATCCTCCCCCAAGCCGGAGCAGGAAATACTCAGTTCAAAGCATTGGGCAGCAGGTGCACGTGAGGATGGGAAGTTTTACAGTAAGATCTAGTCTGCTATGAAGAACTAATCTGGCTGTAATCTGTGGCATATTGGCATGGAATGAACCCTCCTGGTCAATCATTTATATACTGTCACGAATCTTGGCTGACCACCATTTAAATGCAAAGTGTATCCTTTACGTTAGCAACAGGAGGCAGTTTAGGATTAATGTGCCAGGGCAACACTGCATATCCAAGCCATGAGCGTCTGAAGTAATTTCCATTATTTTCATAATGGTTATTCCCCCAGACTCTGGTGAAAATACGATTTCTAATCCTGGGCTGCTTCTTCCAACCTGACATCTTTTATCCTATGCTTCGCCTCTTGATCTCCATTACCACACTCCACCCCACAAGCAAGTTGGCTGACTACTTTAGGAATTTTTTTTTATTTTTTTTTTAATTTCCATCTGAAGTGAAATGATAGGGAACTGTACAACAGGAAAACGGAGCAGAGCCCTGATGGCACTGGACAGCAAAAGCTGGAAAGCACCTGGGAAAAGGATTCCTTCAAGCACCTGTCACAGCAACCTCTCACATCTACAATTTAGATACTTGCATCAACTCCTTGGGAAACAGGGGGATGGAAAACAACATGAAACATGTCCAAGTTGCAGGGTTTTAACAGAAGTTAAAGCAGGAGGTACAAAAATTGTTAGTGGAAAGGGAAAAAACAGTAGGGAATTAGAGAACTGAGGGAAAGAGCACTTACACTAGCTGGTAAACAAAAAAAGTTTTTTGGGTTTGTTTTTTGTTGTTGTTGTTAAGTGCATACCATCAACCTAAGTTAAAAAAAAAAAAGAAAATATCAATAAACAAACAACAACTAAACTTCAAAAAGCAGATTCTACAGGAGCCATGTGATGTGACTTAAGAATATCTGGACACCCTAAATGTTAGGCATTATCTTCAAAACCCTACCGATACTTGGAACGGTGTCCTACCCCCTGGGTCCTGAGCACACTCACTTGAATAACACAGAAAAAAGAAATGCAACCAACCAGTCTCTCAGGGTAGGGAGAAACTGGGCTGGACTGGTACCCGCCCGAGCAGGGGCCAGATGCCACCGCGCTGCGGTGGTGCCCAGCAGCAGCAGGGCAGAGCTGACTGCGCCAGGCAGGACGTGGGCAGCCCCGAGGCTGCTCTGCCGACACCTGCAGAGGGTCAGACTGGCCGCCAGCTACCCCAAGGTCTGGGAATTTGCAAAGGTGATTTAAAGAGATTATAGCTGGGCTGAACAGGACTTTTCCTTTTTGTCTAGTTTTAATTGCCCCTTCAGTAGTCACAATAAAACACAGCTCATCCAGTAACTCAGGATCTTTCTGTCAGCTGAGTAATAAAGTCCCCGAGCATGCTTGGAGCACAGGCTCGAACATCACACCTTTCCATTATAACTCAAAAGGTGCAGTAATTGGCCTGGCCATATGACACATTCAAGTTCCCAAGGCTGAATTGCTGTTATTTAAATGGGGGTGTGCAGAGGCAAGAGACTGAAAGGACACACAATTTTGTTCTTTTGCGTGCTTTGTACTGCAGCCCTATCCGTTTCCTGCTGCTATTTGTGTTCCCCTTCAGATGCGGAAAGGTAGCAAAGCGAGCCGTCCTGTCAGCAGCGGAGCAGAGAAGTGCCCAGCCTCATCTAACAGATCCGGTGCAAACCTGAGCACTAATCAAGGCACCGAAGGAGGAAGCTCAGCGCCAGCTAATTTACCCTGGCCTCAAAATTCAAAGCTAAAGCACATCGTAGTCTGCACCCCGGATATTTGCATTGCCTTTCTCAGTCACAAAACACTGTTTTTCCCTTATGGCTTTACTTGTCCTGATCTGAAGCGTAGCCATCAAGACGGAAAATGAGTTGGAGAACACAGAAAGAATGTTAACATTTTAGTTATGCCATTGTTATTTATACCACAGTGACCCAAAATAACTTCTGCATATAAATGTGGCTGTAAACACTGACTGTATTTATGCCAATTATTCTGCCTGACTCATTGATTTTAAAATAATTCTTCATAGCTTTAGCACTTCCCTGAACTTTTCTAAAATCTAAGAAAGTCCTGCCTGTCAGCAGTGGCAGCCACTGCTTTTCTCGTCGGGGCAAACTACAGAGGTACCAGAACTCAAGTAACAAAAATAAAAGATCTAATGAGAAAGAAATCCCTCCTTGCTGCTAAGGTCAGATCTAAGAAGAGCTCAGCCAGATAAACCTGACCCAGCTTGTGATCGTAGTCTGTGATCAGTCCTGAGCAGCAGCAGTGTTTTAGGACAGATAGCCCTCCTTCAGAGATCCCTGCAACCCTTGCCAAAGCATGAGCAACTCAGGGAATTGCAAATCTTCCTTCCAGGAGACTGAAAAGGAGGCAAGTACTGAAAACACATGATACATTCCCTATCAGGGCAGCAGTTTGAGACCACACAAAGGTTTTTCCAGCCCCTGGGGCAGAGAGTGCCGGCTGAGACAGGCATGGTAGGCAGCAGCTCTGCCTGATGTTTCTTGAGACAGGCAACTAGCCTCTGCTTGCCACTGCTCTGAATCTGGGGCAGTTTATTCATTTCTCCAAGCCGAACGCAAATCTCAGCCTAGAAATCTAGACCTAGCAACACTCTGGTCAGGCTACCACAAGGCAGTTCTTTTGTGATGGAGCATATATATACACAAGTGGTAGAAAGAAATCTTGGTTACATCAAGTGTTTGCCTCAAGTCTAGAAAGCCCATTAAGTTTGACCAGATAAGGCACATTATCTTCGATAGCTGCATCCATCGATGTTTCGCTCCCATCTCCGAACTGCCAGCCATGTCCTTACAGCTCAGCTGGAGGCAGCTCTCATGAGCTCAGCACCAGACTCACGCTCAAACCACCGAATCCTGACTACCACATCTTAATCCATATGTGTTCAAGCAGCACCCCAGACTGCGCAACAGATGGCCAAGAACAGCTGGCCACAAAACTCTCCGAGAAACAAGGATGAACACCAGAAGGAAAATAAAAATTCCCAAGGACTTCTTCCTCAGTGGAGAGGTAAGTTACTGCTTAGTCTTCCAAGAACCAGAGATAGCAGGCAAACTCATCTGCTCTCCAATAAAAACTGTCACAAATTTCTTGAAAAGTGGGCATACAGTTTTATGGAGTGACCTGACTGGTGAACAGACTTTGCAGCAAAGTGTGTTCAAGAGAAAAGGTAAGAAAAAAAAAAAAGTGTACTTTTGGCCACTCAGAATACGGTTTCAATTCAAAATCGTTTTATAGCCTAGCATAAGGTGCGACATAATGCTTCAAAGATGTGCCTGAAATGTTATCCTGAAGAATATTTTCACTGACTTCCTTAGCAGAAATATCTCAGTTATCAAACACTGTATCAACAAAACTAGACACTTTTAAAAGCTTAAATTTAAAGCAGAACCGTTGATTTTTTAATGGCCTTCTTAGAAGACAAAAAGATAAAAGAGGAGGAGAAAAAGCTGAAATATGCCTTTGATAGAAGTACTGTACTTTTTTACAGGGTTATGTTTCTATATGCCTGAGCAAAATACAAAGTTAAATCATTGTTTAACACAGGCAGACGTTAGCCTAGGACAACCTGGGGAAGTCAGTTAATGCCTCTGGTAACAGAGGGGAGAACAGTGCCTCCTAAAACCTCTGCAGGACGGAGCCCCCGCGCAGAAAGGAGCACATCTATTGCAGCAGCTTTGGGAAACTGAGAATAACTTACAAACTCCATCCAGGAGCACCTTATGTTCGTAGAGCGAGGTGGCAGAAACGCTGGAAACAGTGGATTGCTTAGAGAGGGACAGCAATCTGCGCAGCAGTGAGATGCTCCCAGCCTCTGGAGTTCAGCGGAGTTAGCAAGGTCCCGAGGCAGGCACAGCTGCGGGAAGAGTCCCAGGCTGATGTGGCTCAGGTGGGTGAAATCTGCTCACCTAATATGGAGGCACAACTCCTGGGTTTCAGCACATTTCCTTGCTCTGCCACTCTGGAGTGCTTTTGTTCTTCTAACTCTTCTGAGTAAATTACTGAACATCAGGTAGGGAAGACCTTGGCTCCGGTGTTGCCATATGTTCACTTAGTTCTTACATTTCTGGGTGGTGCTAATTCCAGTTGTGTTGAAGATCTTCCACAGAAACCCCTAGAAATGGAATCTCACTCACCTTATAGCCACTCAGTTCCCCAGCAAGAAAATACTTCCTCATCTATAGTAAAATACGTATTTAGCCAGCTAACACATATGATTTTCTAAACACAGCAGTCAACATACTGAGTATTCAGTGAGTACTCTTGACATCTGGGAAGAGATTTGCTTGATAAATAGCAATGCTTTAAGTGTCCCTGCTGTATGCTTTTTGCTACAATTTTATGCAGCAGACTGGGATGTTCAGTTTCTAATCAAGGTTTGGATACCTCTCCAACAGCTGAGAGACCAGAGAGAGCTGAGGAGGCAAAGAGTCAGGCTGTTTAGCTTCCAGCAAGCTCCTTGACAGCTCTTCTAATTTCGCTGTTTGTCTTCAAGGAGAACGTTTGCTGGGAAATAGATTGACTTGCATGACCAGCTCTAATTGCCAGCTCTGCCACTGACCCTGCTGTGAGACCTTTTACAAGCCTTTGTCCCTCCATGTCCTTTCTTACTCTTCATCAGTGTTTCTTATTTAGAATCAAGTTCTTCAGGAGGCTGCTTCTTATCACGTATTTTTGCAAGTCTTCCCACAATTCATCTTTAATCTCTAGATGATGTCATAACCACACAACCATGACACTGCAGCATCAAGAGCAGAAAGGCCAGGCCCGGGCAAGGGGACATCCGCTGAAAACTCCCACCAGTGGCACTTCCACCCTCTGGGTTGGGGCCAGGTCCCAGCACCGACACCTTCCCACGCGTTAGGAGCCCACTCTTTGCAGAAACAGCCCAAACACCCTCTCGGGGGGTGTTACCATTTAACTGAACAGCAGAGGAGGCGAAGTGGTGGTGGCAGTCAGCCAAAGCCCTCCAAAGCTTGTGGAGGGCCTCAGAAACACGTTCCCAGAGACAAGTAATTCCCTACATCTTCATTCTGTGATTGCCTTCCTTAATTATCCCATTTATTACTTTGGAGGATACACTGGTAACCTGTACATCTACAATTAGATGAATGTGGTTGGTTTTATACTAATAGCACTTTTCCAGAAATTTAACGCCGGTAGATGGTTGACACACACAAAAAAAAGCTATTACTGTGGGTTACATCCAGAATGTATGCACAAAAGCACAGCAGATCTAATTTGGCTTCATTGTGTGCATGCAGATCAGATTGCCTTCATTTTGGCAGAAATTAGCCCAACACTGAGACTACTGAAGCCTGTCACTGTGCATAAATAACCCTGGGCACGAGCGTAAGACCAACATTGCATTTCTGTACTTGACAAAGCCAAGAAGAGCCTGCATCTTTTGTTTCCATGCAAAAGCTGCAAAAAGCCATACCTCTATTTAAAGGAAAATCAACGGCACCTTTATCCCTGCCGCCAGTTCCGCAGTTAAAGAGCAGACCGCAGCGATGCGCCCAGCAGCTCTGCTCGGAGCCGGGTCTACGGAAGCACATGGCAAGAGATGCCTGCAAGGGTAGGCAGAGAGCTGCCATTCACTGCAACAGGCTTTCTTCTCTCCCTGCCTCTGCTCAGAGCATCCCTTTCCCCTGCACTCCTCTTTGACCTAAAGGTAGTAAGGTCTTATGTAAATACAGTTAAACACTCTTAGGTTTTTTGTTTATTAATAGAACTCTTAGAAGAACCATTCACTCATACAGACTATCAGTGTTACTTCAGTAATAGTTCAGGACATAAGAACTTCATTTCTTTAGCTACCTCTATCTCTGCCAAGAATGTCAGTCCAAGATTGCTGTGCTTTCAAACAGCTCTTTCAGGAGCAGAGGTAAAACAAAAAAAAAAGCCAAACTAATTTCCATTACAAGTGCTTTCATTTTTTTATTTTTTTTTAAACTAAGTACAGCCTGCATAGTTTGTATAATTCTTCTGAGAAAGTGGACACTTTAGTAATGCCTTTCATGTTGCAAAGGTGGCTAAGGCAGGATGTTGGATAACATTTCTAATCTAACAAGAAATAGTTTATACTGCAAAAACGGAAAACTACTTACTACAGCCTTTGCAGATGGCTCCTATATACTTGGGAATCTGCAAAAGCTAAAAGCAGCACAGCAGGGACAAAATGCTTTCTACAACTCCTGTGTTCCCATTTTCTTCATTCTGTGAGCAAACCTGAAGAAACCTGTAACTGGGAATACTGTTTGCTCATGATTTACATAACCCAACAAGCACCTTCAGGAATTTCTGGATGTGAAGTAAAGAAAGGTGTAACAAGACAAACTTCAAACTTTTTGAAGTCACATGTCTCACACAGAAATGCAAAAGAGAACAAGTTATGGAAGTTTCGATTTGCTCTTGCTGCATTTCTCTCTGGCAATTCTTCCTTTGCCTCCAGGTTGCATTCATACATCACCAAATATTTTCACTGTGCAACCAACGAGCTATAAATGAGGGGACTTGTTCTGACTCCTTACCCTCCTGCTGTATTTTAACAAAAGTAGAGATATGTGAAGGTGATCTGGAATTCTAAATGCCCGTATTCCTTTCAGCTTTCCATAGTGTAAAGGATCTAAGCCAGGCATCATGGAAAAGCATGTTACTGTCTGTCTTTTACGTATGTCCTAAGATGTACTCACTTGCAAAGATCACTGGATTATTTGCCACCTTCTGATCGCAGCTCATCTGCTAATGCCTGTGACCACTCGTTGTACTGAAGCTCTGCCAGTGATTTCTACAAGGTTGTTGTAATATTCCTTTTAAGGGAATACTTTTGTGCCAAGTGCTTTCTTAGAAGTTCTTAAATACACAGATTCCATATTCTACTAATTTATGACTGAAATCCAGAAGGAAGTGTATATAATTTAGCAAAGCCCAAAACCCCCTTGATTTTTTTAACTGTTGTAAAGTCTCTGGTACTAACATCCTGGAAATTCACTGGGAATGCAACGTACCTAATCTCCACGGTGGTAAATGTTCTCTTGTCACTACATTAAACTTGCTAAAATGGTTCATGCTTTGATCATGTAATCATAAGAAAGAAATGAGCTTGGACTCAGTTGGGGACCGAGTTGGGGACCAGCAAGATGAACAAGTAGCATGGCAGCCTCTTTTCCAACATATTCTAGCTACAGATCACCTACGGAGCTGAAATGAGCAACCTGAAGCCTGCTTTTTTCCCCCATTATTGCAAACTTCCCCATGACTTCTTTTAAATACTTTCCTTACTGCAGCAACTATTATTTCTGTGCTTTTCACAATAACTGAGAAAATCACTGACATTCCTCCCCTACGTGGGAGCTGCACAAGTGGGAAATATTGATTTCTTCACATAATATTCTGCTTGGTAGCACTGCTTGGTGTGTTTCTTCTTTCATTTCCCTTTCCCAGCTTACTCTACATTTTGAATATTCGAGCACTATCAAGCACCGTCATAGCTACATATAATATTACAGTTAGTTCCAAATAAACTTTTTGGGCATCTGGAAAGAGTGACTGCTTTTAGTAATGTATGTATTACCCATTTCATGATTTCAGCCAACTCGGGGCCATGGTAATTACAAACATCTTCTGCTGAGCTTTGCAAAAGAGCTAAAATAATTAGCTTCTGAATTACATACAACTCAGAGCAAGGTAGATCAAGGAAGAAAAAAAAAAAAAAAAAAAAAAGAGAGGACTTGACCAGCTGTCCTCCCACCTGCTTTGTCTTTTCTGGCAAATTCATTACTTGCTTTTATTTGTTCAATAACTTTCTGAATTGCTAGACACAGTACAGTGCACTTTGGACCCTAATAAAATCTTGCTATCACTTCTGAAGCCCGTGTCCTGGCTGCCATCTCCTCCTCGCTACATGATCCGCAGTAAAAGTTAAACCACCCAGCTCTGTGCCACGTGTCTCCCATCCCTGTGGTCTTTCCTTTCCTCCCCCACACAGGCCCTGAAGATGGGCAGGTGCCCTGGGTTAAAAGCAGCCCCCCGTGCCCCGGCTCACCCTGCCACCTCTGCAGGGGAGCGTGGCGTAACTGCGAGCAAAGCAGGCGATCAAAACGTCCTGTCATTGTCTTGGTGAGCAATGTACGTATCGCAAGGAATAACACAGCCTGGGGCTTCTCGCCAAGAAGAAGGAAATACAGCCCACGAAGAATTCCAAAATCTTATAAAAATTAAATGCAATCAGGAAATAACAGCCAGTCCAAACAAGAAAGAAAGAAATCTTCCTTTACACCTCTGCACAGACCACGCTGTCTGTGCCTTGCCATACATGCAATAATGAAGAAAAAATTTGTTCCTCTGCTGCAGGTGCCCTCCAGCATTATGATGTCTGAGAAACCCTTATCTATTAGCCAAGACATGAGTAACATCCTCTACAAGAGGCAGCCTAAGAGGCTGAGAAGCTTCACTGTTGATATTACCTGCCAACATGATGCCTTGCCTTCCTAAAACAGATAGAGAAATGTCAAAGCTCCTTCCAGCACAGACAACATCTGGAGTCATTTGCCCATATTAGCTTTGGAGCAGAGTCAGGAAGGGAGAGCACATTTTCCAGCTCTGAAGGCAAATATTTATTTATTTGCTAGATCCTGAGTGACTGGGGACTCTGACTGATCCCGCCTTGGTCAATGTTGCAAGTACGGGGTCACGTCCCATGCAAGCGGTTTCCTAGGTCAAATGGTGGGTTCTCCATGTTGCTCGTATTCACCAGCAAAATTCTACCTACCCTGGGACGAAACTCTTCAACTGTTGTTCTCACAGAAATATTCCTGTTTATCCTTTAGGGCATTTTTAAGTTCTTGAACTATGCCTGTGCTGGATGCAGCCTGTGCAAAGCGACTCCGCTTCGCCCTGGCACTGCTGCCCAGCCCCAAGCTGCCATCCCCGCGCCAGCTGGTGCCGGGGTGCCAGCTCACCAGGAGCCGACTGGGCGCTTTGCCACAGCACCACGTTGCACCATGCCAACTACTACACGCTCTTTGTCATATCTGGCAAATATAATCTGCCTTATTTTGCCTTGTACTTTCCCATAAATTGATTTTTTTTTTCTTTTTATTTTAGTAGTTCAAGCTGAGCTTTGGCTTCCCTAGCTTTTTGCTTGCTTTAAACCATACTGCTTCAGATATTACTGTAGTGGTGCTTTAGTGTTTATGTTGTACAGTATGCCTAGGTTTGCTGTCCATCCTTTCATTAGCATACCTTTTGAGCATACACTGTTTTTCTTGACGTATAGAAGGTTCAGCCTTTTATTTGAGGAATCCTTGTATTCTAGCTTTAACTCTTGAATTTTCTTGGTTTCTCTACAGTTTTTAGAATAGTTGGAGGAACTTATTACCATTTCCATACATTTATTTAGATTTTTGGTATTTCTATACAGATTGGGTAGCTGCTGTCACTTTTTTTTCCTTCACTTTTCCTTACCTCACTCCCGATACCCCTGCACCACCAGCCCACAAACATTTATATTCATCTTCATTTTTATTAGCTCTGGTAGCTTCCACTCACAGTTCAAAGCACTGTTTAAACCTTTCCTAAGTCTTCTCAGCCTTCTCCATATTCAAGGCTGGTGAAGGATTTACAAGTCAAAGCTCACACAGACTTCACAACAGCATAATAATTAAAAATAAAATAAAAAAAAAAAAAAAAGAGGAAAAAGTTCTCCCTGTTGAACTGAGCAGGAGATTCACCAAAGCAATGTCACATGCTGCGTCTCCCCAGACACTGCAGTTCTTTGCTTCTGCCCATCCACAACTAGGGCCGGCTGAGATACAAATAAGGCAGCACACGACCCATCTTTAACAATAAGAAATAACCACGAATCCGTTCTACCCCTCTATGGCAGCAATACCTTAACAGAAAAGGGTGTGACCAAAACAGGTCCATCACGTATCACACCAATACTGCTATAGTGTAGCTCAGGGTCTCTTCACTGTGTCGGAGGCAACGTCCTGCGTGTAGTTTCACAACCAGGTACCTGAATTTCTTGTGTAGCCAGTGCAGGTACATAGGTAACTCGTAGACTATTTAGGGCACCACAGTTCAATGCCAGCAAAATAAACCAACCTATTTTTTGATCCCATCTAAAGCTGTCATGTCAGTGTCTTCGCTCTAAAAAGCCCTCAAGAAAATAGTCTTTGCTTAAATATGACACATTACCAGAAAGCAGAATACACCTCTTATTTCTAATGCAACTGGCCCTATCAGAGATAAAATCAGAAACACCAGGGAAATTCACCAGGGGAATAAAATACTGTCCTTTATTAAAACAAACAAGTTCCCAGATGTTATATCTAGTGTAACAATTTATTATTTATTTTAGAGTTCTCCCGTATCATTCCATGCTCGAGTGATTCGTCTTTACAATACCATTATGAGATGCATCGCTGTCAACCCCACCTCAGAGCTGGGAGGAAGAAGAAACGCTTTGCTTGGCATAGACCGTGGCATGAGAACTCGCAAGCTTCCTTGTGCTTTTTGCACTGCTCAGCACCGTCCCCCTCAGTTTATTTTACATTTGCACCTATGCAAAGGGTCTATTTGAATTCTGTGCTGGTCATAAGTTCCTGTTTGACAACTCTCAAGGCTGAAATAATTTATTTATCTAGATAGCAGGCCTTGCTGCCCTATTGAAGTTCCTACCTGGCCTTATCCTGTAGCAGGGAGGAAAGGACAATTCATCTCCTAGACTTGTTCCTTTTTCATAGCTCTCTAATGAGACTCTGGCCGAAAAAGCCAATCTACATCAAGGGAGACAATGGCTATTGTTATGAGAAGACCTGTGTGAGACCAAGGTTTCATTTCACGTGGCGCTTATCTAGCGATTTCAGTGGCATCAGGGACTGAATTCACGCTGAAGATCCTGGAAGTTAATTCAGCTCTGGGGCCTTTTAAAGAAGAAAGAGGAAAAAGCTGAAACCAGAAGACCCTGAAATTAATTTTCTAAATACATCTGGGAGCTGTGCAGAGAATGATAATTCCCAGAGAGTTGGGGAGTTTCAGCATATCACTTTATTTCAATTTGGAAATGTTGGGAACCTCCAATGGCCCAGGAGCCCAGAGCCCCAGACACTGTTTTTCAGAGTTTTTGGATTTTTTTGTCTCCCCTCAACCCATCAATGGAGTTAGAGGACCCAGACAGACAGCTGACTGGGAAGTCTTGGAACTGGCACCTCCCAGGAGTGCTCTCTTCATTATCTTGAGGTCTTCCACAGCAGAGCAAACTGGCAAGAGGCCAGAGAGGACTCTGTCAGCCTCTCCTCAATCAAAATAGTCTCCCTGGAACAACTATATCCCAATGAACCTGCATGCACTGACATACCCCTGTTGCACTAGGGGATTTTGGACTAGATCTTATGACACTCAGCCATCAAAAGCACTGACCCACTGTCACGACCTCTGCAGGAGCTGTTACCTCTGGAGTGCTTCTTCAAAAAAAAAAAAAAAAAGAAAAAAAGTCAAGGAAATGTTTCCAGCCCCTGCATAGACACTCAGAAATCTTCCTTCAAGTACCAGCGCTTCTGCCTATTTTAGGTTTCTGTTCACTAAAAGTATCCCTTTAGATAGAGAAACAAAAGTCTGAACACAAAGGAAAGATCCTGAATCCTTTATCACTAATTATCTTACAAGGTCAGAGCCAAAAGAGCTCTGGAGCACCTCAACTGGAGTCTCATCTCTCTGTGCCTGAGAAAGATGACTTTGAAGCACTGCTTCCCTCACTGCCATTCCATTTTATTTGACAATTGCTGACCATCAGTGCCACAAGCACCTTTGAAACTCCACATTGTTCTTGACAAAACCTCTGACAGCACCATCAAATGCAAAGTATGAAAGCTTTCACAGTAAATCCAGCATTTGTCACCACTCTCCTTATGATCAGCTCATCAGCCAAAACAGCAAGCATTTTGCTTTTGTTCTTCCCTTTCAAAGAGGAGGTGCAAGTGCAAGGCTTACCCGGGTTAATCATGTCAAGAAAAGCAGGAATAACTGAGACACAGAGAGCTGAAACACATTTGCGGTGGCCAAAGGGCAAGTGCAAGGCTCCACGAGCTCCTAAGGCAGGATGGGGACAGGCAAGGGTAACACTGAGCTCAGACCCTGCTTCAGGTACAGGTGAGGCACCTGTGGTGAGCTTGGGCTGATTTGCCTCAATGCCCAGGCTATAAAATGGGACAGAACCAGTAACAGCCTGTGGTGGGCACTTAGCTCCTGCGCACCAGAATGGAGCAATCCGGTTAGTGCCCACGTGCATTTAATTCACCAGCATTTGCCGTACTTCCAGGAACCCTTTTAAAGAAGGGTCAGGCAAAGGCAGGTCAAACAGGGCTCCGAGCCCCTTCTCTGGATTTACAGTGAGACGCTTCACTCTCATGAAATCCACTATAAAGTCGCTCTTCAATATACATCACCTTTGTTCTTTTTCTTTCAAAAATTAGCATGCACCAAGTGACTAAGTCTATTAGCAAAAATTGACCCTGGAGTCATTTAGCTAAGGATTTGCCAAAGCCCAGAGGTATTTATTATTCTTATAAGCAATGAGGCATATGGTTGACTTTTCCAAAAGCCATTTCAGAAAGAAAAGTAAATGACCATTTCTTGAAATGGAAACAAGAGATATTTAAGAACCTTTAGTCCAAATCTGGGCAGGCAGATTTCATCACCAGGCTATACAAAAATGCACAAAACATGGAGAATTGCTCTGTCTGCTGCAGGATTAACACTTGAGAGATCACATGCTGTGGCTCCTCAAAGGGTGCTACTACTCCACCCAGACTGCACAAGTGCAGAAACAGTCAGTGTCAACAGACGGGCAAGTGCTTATCAAGTGGCTTTCCTACCCGTGCTCCAAAAGTTAAATGGAGATGCTCTAAGCAAAACTAGAAGATGGTTCTTTGTTTAAGAGGGGGCCCAAGGTCTGACACAAAAGCCTGGAGACCTTTCGGTTTGAGCGGAGTGAAGTTTGTAACTCAGATTTGAATCTGCAGAGGTTGGATTAGGCAGTGGATTCCAAATTCTCCTTTTTTTTTTTTTTTTTTGTTTACCAGAGTTCAAATGCTGTCTGTAAAGTGCTAAAATAGTGCTTCAGCAACAGCACAAAGCTGTCAGCACAAACAAAAAAATTCTATTTGATGGAAAGTTAACTGGAGCCAAACATCGTTTGTAACCAAATAGCAAAAGAAAGATAAAAGATGTCTTATTCTCAGCCTCAAACCAGACCAATGTCTCTCTATTTGACAACCTTCTATTCTTCAATCAAGAATTTCAGAGCTTCTGTGCACAATATACAAGTTCCAGAAAACCCAAACAAAAAACAAAACAAAAAAATAAGGAAGGAAAAAACCCTATGGTTTTTTCAACACTATTTTGATTACTCATCTCTGCTTTGGAAGTCAAGGAAGGCCAAACTTACTTTTTAGAGATAGGGTAATAAGCCTAAAGAGTATAACTCAACATCCATTTTTGAAAACAAGACTCAGTATATTTAATGGACAAACTCATTTAACAGTTTTATGAGCATTGGCATCTGTGAACTTTACTGTCTGTATTTAGGAAAGAGACGAGCAAAATAAATGAAGGATTTTTTTTGGTAGTAGAATAAATCTTTAGTCTCAAAAAATCTAATGCTAGGTTTTTTATACGGGCATAGAATAAAGGATGTTCTTCACATATAATATACTCAGTTGGCTGCCCATGTCAGGAGTTGGTGCTGCCAAACATAAGGGCTACTTTCCCAGAATTTAAACAGCCCTGGTTAAAACATGAAAGATGAAGAGTAATATCTGGACAAGAGAGGTGCACAAAAAAGAATGAAGCATGAAAGAATGCAAAGAATCCCAATGCTCTAAGGAAATCCAGAGACCTATTTCACTATGCAAAGATGTTCTGTGTGTTGAAATACGTGCATCTCATGGGGACACCGAAAGCATATTTGTCATTTTTCTGCCAGATATAAAGACTTCTACAGAAAGTATTTGCAACCTGCTTGGCCGGTCAGTAGTCCTTAAGTTTAGAGCCCAGCTGGTGGTGCCTTTTCTAGCAAATAAACCAACTGTGCTGCTGTTGTGGTTCCAGTTCTACACCCAGTCACTGTCAGATGCCAGGTAAGCTTTGCTGCTATGGCCAGCAACATCAGCCTGCCTTGGAAGAAAGACAGATACCCCCCCGACTTCTGAACTTAAAGGTACAAAGAATTATGTATTGGCATGCACTCAAGAAGAAAGAAAGAGTGCCAAAGCATGCTGGAATATCTACAACAAGAAAAACACAAAAGTTACGGTTATACACAACAGGAACATTCACATGAGGTGGAATATTCCAGGCATGACTGGTTCAACACACATTTTGCTTTGCTGAAAGCATTAAAAATGCACTGGGATGCCAAACCACAATGTATTAGTTCCTATGGAGCATCACTCACTATGAAAACTCTTGGGAATTCTAGAGACACACACTTCTCCATCAGAAAATGAGACTTTGTTAAAGCTCAGCTACTTGTAGAGAGTTGTTTACAGCAAGTTCTCTTTAAAAAAAGAAAAACAAAAAAACAAAATTGAAAGAGTAGGATATGATGACACTGCCAAACACAGTTCCTTTTGATGGAGAACATCTTTTTCATTTCAGAAGATAAATCAGATTAATTTAGAATTAAAGAAACTAAAATTAAATACTGTAAATGAACTTAACATGACTGTTGGGCATTTCAGTGTCATGAAAATTTCCAAGCCAGGTGGCCCATGCTAATCCGAGATCCAGAACAAAAAAATCTTCTCATTTCAAAAATTCTTTTGCATTATGGGATTCATTTTGCCAATAGGACCAGTTCTGTTCAAGACCTTTCAGAGCCAGGCCAGCCTGTAAACCATCCAAGGAGCAATTCGGACACCCGAGCTTCTGTACAGCAAACTAAATTTGCTTTTACATTTGTTTTTGTGGCAGGTTTTGGGGTTGTTTTATTTTTAGGAGTCACTTCCCCCTTCTTTATGTTCACAGGGTGCAAGTCATTTGTGAGTAAATCGGAATTAGCTTCCTTTGACTCAAGAAGCTCATTAGGTGCTGGCATTACAGTTTTCTTTGAGTTGCTAATCTGGTGGTGCTAATTAAGACTTGCAAAGACTGTTGCAATATTCTAATTACCGCAAGTACACATCCCTTAAACCCATTTACTGTAGAACAAAGGGGGGTTTTGCTATCCACATTCCTTGGCGCTACATTCACAGCAGTGTGCTATTGCTTCCCCATGTTGAGATTATTTTAAAATTTCAACCATTAGAAAGACAAAAGAGGAAGAATTAGAGAGGGCAGCTATGAGGGTTATCTTAACTACTCCTGGGCCTGGAAAAGGCTATCTCGCAACTACATGTCAAGCTACTGCACCTGTTACAAGCTCCTTCCAAACCACAGATGTTCCTGGGATACCAGAGCACTTTCCTCCCACCTGCATCCCCCTGCTCCAGCCTCAGCCCAAGGACACCCCCTGGTCCCTGGAGGCTGCGAGAGATGCCTGCAAGAGCTCAATCTGGGCCTTTCACTGCCTTTTAAAGTGTCATCTCACAAGGGCACAGCAAGAGAGGGAGCAGGTAGTGTCAGTCCCTTGGTGTTCCTCAAACACTTTTGTAGGCCTCCACGATTACACACATTTACATTATTCCCTCATTATGAAAAAAAAAATATCAAACTTTCCTCTTGCCCTCTAGCACTCACTGCTCTTTGCGAGAACGTAGCATTTTGTACTGTATGCGACTTTGGCCTGGCTGTCACTCTCAGCAAGAATAAATTGGTCCTGCCTGGACCTTTGCAGGTTTGGTTCTCTAGCAGTTCAGACTCACATTATGTATCGCTATCACACAAATTTGCAATACATGGTCAATGTTCTGCTCAGACAGTTGGGTTGATACACATTTCCTAGGAGATATGGCTTTGAGGAGCAAAGTGTTTTTTCTTACTGAGATTTTATTAAACATTTCATTTAGCAATTTCTAGTTAAACTTAATGCTCCCAATCTAATATATTCCAAAGCCTCTTGTTTTCTCACACATACTGCTGAAAGGGGTAAAATCTCAATGAATGGTACGTGATTTGGTTTCAACTCATGAACTTTTAACCATCTCCTTGTATCCTTGGCAGTCCTTTATAATCTGGTAGGATTCAGATTGCTTCTTGTTACTTTAACTTTTTTGGGTTTTTTTTTTTTTTTTTGCCTAATATTACGCTTTCTTCTCAGCATAGCAAGTAACAAGGAAGCAACAGAATGCAGATGGGACAGTCAGCTTTATTCCCTTATTTCCATCCCTGTGAGTATGCATAACCATTTCAGCTCACAGGTGTCAGAACATTTCTACAGTTGTCCCCACTCCAAACTGGGTTAAAAGAGAAACATCTCAAAGGAGCAAACTGAAAATCTGAAGAAAAAAATTCCAGTGCGTTCAAAACACTTTGTTTTTATTTCAGCTTCTCAATCACAAATTCACTTGTATTTCAAAATGGAAAGCTCTCTTGAGGTCCAAATGCTCCCTTTCCATGTGTTAGAACTAAAATAAAATCTACAAGAGTGTGAAAACCAAAATGAAATGCAGTGCAAAGTGTATGGCTGGTGACACACCAAAGGGCGGGAAACCACAGTTTGAGAAGATCGTGAGCTGGAATAAGTTTTTGTAGCATCTCTCCAAAGAGGGGAAGGTAAGACCAGTTTGAGGAGTGTCAAAACTTTTAATTTACTACCAAATAAAATTATTACCTGGCAGACAGCTATGAGTAAAGGATCAGCCAGGGAGGTGAAGTTGTAGGAGTGTGTCCCTTTAACAGAGCAATGAACTCCTCTAGTTAGCTAATGGCAGGACAAAAGGTAAATTGTTTCTAATGCTCTGATGCAGACCTATCAGAGGAAAAAAAAAAAAGTGTAAAACTCAGTAATGTAACCCCTCTGCTCCTCAGCACAGAACAAGGGACTCACAGAGAGCACTATTCCTAAATGTCAAAGCTATTAAAATACTACGTACAGCTAAGTATAAAGAAAGCCAGGTTAGTCAGGCGGCCACTCTACATACCTAATGACACTTGTCTTTAACGTTTCTCTTACTTCTCTAATTTACGTGGTTTTCAACCATGCTGTTGGGAGGAAGAAGAAAAAAAAATAAAGGGGAAAAACATGAAAAACAAGAAAGTCCTCACAGCTATTTCTATCACACAACCAATATTGATTCCTTTCTGATTTTCATAGAAATTTGTCAGAGTCCTGTCAGTGCAAGATTGATTTCTCTGCTTCTGGGAATGGTAGGTTATCGATATAATTGCTATGATCAGTGCATTTTCACAATCCTTCCTGACATTTCTGCTCCAGTGGCAAATTAGTGCCATGCTGACTATTTCCTCACCTGAAGTAGCTACCAATACATAAGGATTTCACTTATTTATTTCTGCCCTCCCCAGCAGAAAAAGACACACACCTACCCCAACCCCAAAGCACCATCTTTATTATTACTGAACACTACAAAGTTAACCAAAAGCCTAACCAACCATATATCTTTCTGATGCTTCTATTTTGGCACATATTGGGTTTTTTTTCCAGATAGCAATTCAGTGCGCATGCAAATTGCGCCTTCACCGTGCCTCCTGTGAGGGCACAGGGAATTTAACGAGCCTTAAGGCTTACGTTGCATTACTGCACTTCACAAGTAAATAACGAAGCGGCAGAGTCAGGCACTGATCGCGCAGGTAAACCAAGCACATGTTGCCACCAAACCCAGGAGGTACTGAGCAGCTCCAGCCCCACAGGCTGCTTCAGGTGCTCCTCACCTTTCTGTGTCGACCTACTGAAATGTCCTTAATATCCCTTAACAACCACCACCACTAGAGAGTGGCTGGTTACATTGCAACCCTCCTGCTCCTCCAAGCTTGATGACCATCCTTGCTGCAGTCTTTTTACCCAACTTGTTTCTCCAGCTTGAATTTCATTTGTAACTTGTAAGTAAGCTCTCCTCTCCCATGGGGCTGCAGACAACAAATAAAAGGATCTGCAGCTCACCGAACAGATTAGGCCCACAAGAGGTCTTCACACATCGCCTTTTCGTAAACGTGGCACCTGGATTTTGGTCATCCTATGTACGTTATGAGAGGACAAAGCGTGCTGGAAGAGCAAAAGCACTCATCCACGTGTGAGCCAAATCCAAAGCGGCTCCCTGAGGCTGAGCCAGGTTTATTTATGACCCTCCTGCCAACTCCCCACCAAGAGAAAAGCACACCAAAGGGCTAATTGGGGACCCATTGAAGTCACCGGACTTTGGAGCAGGCCTTTAATTCCAGCCATCACAGCTTACCCGTGGCTTCCCTACGTACAGCCAGGTGCCTCGGGAAGATCACATCCCACAATAGAGAAAGCCTTAGACTCTCAGTTGAATTAAGCTTTGATTTGCCTCTCAAGCGCTAAAGGATTTAGGATCTCCATTGAGAAGTAATAGCAGGAGCTTTACTTCTGGGATATTCAAACCTTCACAGTAGCACATCCTCTGAAATACAGCACGTCAGAAACCGTCCATCAAAAACCAAAGAGAAATTGCTGTTCTTTCCCTTTTCATACTGAGAATTTATTGAGGCAGAAGTTTTCTATGAGAAAATATCAGTTGGATAACAAAGTATTTCTCAGGACAGCACTTCTAAATGAAGACCAGTGCTTATCCCCAGTGAAAAAAGAATAAAAAAATTTAAGGCATGAAGCTAAGTGGAAACACAACTTAAACCTCAACCTGCTTACCAAAAAAGGCACCTGCTGGTAACACAGCAACCCTGTCCCTAGGATGCTCTAAAGCCCTATGCTATTTCTGGAGATCCCCCTCAGGCCTCTGAACAGTCACATGCCCAGTTTCTATTCCAGTGAAGTCAAACAAACAAGAGTTGAAGAGTCCGTATGCTTCATTTGGTTCAGCGGAAGTTTGTTTCCAAGGCCAGTCCAGCTCTAAACTTCTGCCACGTACCCGCCTCCCGCAGAGCCTTTCTGACGCCGCCAGCCAGCTCCATCCCGTTTGCAGCTGCAGGCACGCGCTGCTGCGTGGCGAGTGACACGTTAAGAATTCATCTGATGCTAACGGGACTAGCGGCAATAATGCCCTTATTGTGGCTAACAGGAACTCATGAAGTCCTCAATAAAACCCTGCTCAGTTCCATGAAGCACAAGTTTGCTGTAAATCTCTGTAATAGGTATGAAGGTGGCCTGAGCCAACTTAGATAATACGGAGTTTGCTGCCAGCCTGGGATAACGGCTGAGCCAAAGCTGTACGTAACACCAGGCCGGCAGCCGAAGGTGTACGCCATCTCCTAAGCTTTACTGCAAACACGTAACCACAAGTTCTCTACGCTGCGTTCAGTAAGGAGCAGCTGTTTGCACGGAGGAGGCTTATTTAAGTGCTCGCAGGGCTGCGCCAGCAGCACTCCCAGCAGCGTCTGAGGTTGCAGAGACCTACGCTCCCGAGAACTCATTTGGCAGCAGCTACGGGATCACAAGGTTAGACACAAACTCACTTCTGTTGAACTCCTGGCCTATCAAACATACATTTACAACAGATAAATATGTACAGCATAAACAAGTCTGAGGGATTACCAGGATTAGCCACAGTCTTCTCTGCTGCTGCCAACACAGACAATCCCTCTTACAGAGGGAGCGCGGCACATCGCGAATGCGTGGTACCTATAAATCACATACCATTGATGAACAAACACACTCACTGCAAAACATCAGAGATGTATATCATAAAAGGTTCTGATATCTGCTCCTGCCTCCTCCCTGCCAAAAGGAAAATGTTGGAAATAGTGCACACCTGTGAACAGCACCACAAGGTCAGCCACCACCTGGCCAGCTCAGCTCTGCAGCTGACAAACTGATTTCAGCAGGTGAATCTATTTCAAGTGAAGCCTCAAACATGTTCAGTTATTCCTGCTAGCCCTCCAAAACACTGCAGACCTGCTCGCTTAGGAAAGACTTGCAGAAGTCTTCTGCATCTGGTTTGTACTACCTGGAAGATGCTGTGGGTTGGAGAGCCTTGCGCCACCACTGAGCAATCCACTGCTTTGTGCCCCAAACCGCAGAAGCATCCCTCTCCAGGATGGGGAGGAAACACCAGAGGCAACTACCAGCTCTGGGTTTTAGTTTTCAACTAAAAAGATTTTGGTTCTGCCCCTGGTGAACTTGAGAATTTTTGTTCCAATCCATTACAATACTAACACAGAACCCAGTTAAGCATCTCATATGGTATTTGGGAGGACCTTGGGTATCTCTGTAGCAAGTGATCATAGTCTATTAGAAAGAATGCCCTGTTCTGAAAGCTAGAGAGGTTTATCTTCTATAAAATAACAGAAAATAAATGCTCTTCTATAATATGTAGGTATGGAGACACATTCACACTCACCGACCCTTTATTTAACAAATGATGCCTCATTTATTAATATTCTGCAGTAGCGAGGTCTAGTGAAGCATTAATATAGCATTTCTCAAACAAAGTTCTTGTTCTGCTTGATCTATTTTGAACATGTTTGGTAATCTATCTTGATATGCTCCTGACAGACAGGAGTTGCTACCTACTTCATGCTTTTGCTAGAAAAGGCAGGCAGTGGCACTGTGAGGTACCTTCCCGGGACACTATAGCCTTTCTTCCTTAATTATATATGAGAACAGTTTCACTGATTTTGAAGCGGACATGAGACATGAATAATTAGAAGCAACAAGCAGTATTGATGGCCAGTCAGCATTTAACAGTATGTAAAGAAACAGCGATGCTTAACACGGACTAGAAAGTTGCCCACGTCAGCACAGGGCTGCACAGCTCCAGCCAGGAGCACGCGGTGTTCCCCCCAGCAGCATTTGGGCATGGGAGGAATACTTCTGAACAGCCACATGGATCTGGGAGAGGTAAAATAAAGGTACCTGCACCAGGGCAAAAGAAGGGAAGGATCTGGATGGGGAAGTCAACCAAATTTGCTCTGACACTAATGCCAGCTGCTGTTCTCCCCCCCACGTAAGTCCTCTCTCCGAAGGAGAAGCAGCAAGCAAGGCAGTTGCTTAGCTACTACACCTGGACTCTGTGCAACTCATAATATTCCTCTGCCATCTGCTAATGGTATTTCACTGTAAAAGTTCCTAAATTGCCTATATATGCTGCAAGCGGTATCTTCTTTCATGCAACCTATTAGCACAACCATATAAAAACCAAAACCACATTTGCTCTCTCTGTTTGCATACATTGGCAGCGCATTGAAGGTAAGGAAACCACAAGCCCTGGCTTCATTTAAGAGACAGGATTTGTGGTTCATGAGTGCTAGGAGTGTGCATGATGTGTTACTGAGTGCAGCCCCAGAGGAAGACTTTTTTTTTTTTTTTT
>VXBL01000835.1:317643-330172 GCA_013400195.1 Aramus guarauna | reverse complement strand
CACTTTTTCCCCCCTGCCACTATAAGGGTCTGACACCTGGAAGTTCCTTGGGTACAGTCCTTGAATTTCTCCTTTTTTTTTTTTTGAGAACAGCAGTATACTTTCCTCTGGATGCTCAAGGAGCTTGTCCTTCAGCAATAGTAGTTCTCCTGCACAAAAAATAGTGATGATCTTCAGGGGAGCACTGCTTTAGAGCTGTGAAGAACGAGCCTCCCTTTTGAGTAAGGATGAGTCTCCTGGCCATGAGCCAAGGTCGTCGCTAATCAGAAAGAGACACAAAGAACATGTGGAGAGATGTCTGCTTTCAGGGAGTCAATGGCCCTTGGCATGTGAAAATAAATAAATGGGGATTCCATTTGCCATCTATTTTTCAGTGAGGAAAAAAAGAGGACCCTTTGCCCGTGAGAAGTGATAGATGCCAAATTCCTTTTTCCTCTACACAAGACACTTTCAAAAGAGGTGTATCAATTGACTCTTGCTGCACAGGGATGCGGGAACATGTTCTGCAGCCCACATTTATCCAGCACCATCGCTGGGTCAGGAAACATAACTGCTACTTAACATGACACCACAGGGGAAGCATCCCCCCCACTCAAAACTTATGGGGGCGGAGGGTGTTTTTTGTTTGTTTTTTTTTTAAAGGAGCTCCTTTATAGTGGGGGGGAAAAAAATATTTCCCTTCCATAAATAACAACGGTGTTCACATTTTAAATATACTGCCTGCATGTACGCACAGTCACATGCGCAGGTAAAAAGAGAGTGTTGGTTACTTTTGAAGAAGAGGTTCCCTGTGAGCTCAAAATGAGCCAGTCTGATGTTTTCCATCCAGAGGCATCCACTAGCATGTTTTCTCACATACCTGTGAGAGTTATTAGTACATTAAAAGAATTCAAAATGAAAATACAGGTTAAACAAGTATTGGAGAGGCAGAACAGAAGAGATGGACGGTCATTAAGATTTTGAGAAAGTTTGGAGGGTATGGCTCTCTTTTTCAGTGAAGCAAGATCAGCATTTGGAAATGACTCCTGTGTGACTGAGGCCTGGGCACCTTGAAACAAAAGTGGTCACTTCTCATTACAGTTTGACCTTGAGATCATAAGTGCTAAAGCAGCATCGGTGTGTTCCTGTTTGTAATTGGCAGTCACTGAGCTGAAGATTAAGCTAGCATGAAGACTGAATTGCCACTCAAGTCTTATAATAAATTGGAAAAAATAGCTAACTAGCCTATATAACTACATAACAACTAAAGGTTAAAAATGGCAACTTCTGCTCTTTGGGTTCATAAGTTACCTGATACACTCAAAATAGGTTGTATCATTCTACAGTCAATGCTGAACCTATAGTGAAGACAGCAAAGGCCTTCCCCAACTCTGTACTAACACAGGAGCTCTGTCTTGCCTTTGGTGCATGTGCATTTTAAATATTGTCTAAAACATGCAGTACATAATGAAAGGATGCTTGAATATTTTGCATCAAGTTCCTTGCTAATTCTGCAGTTTTCCAAGGAGTATTTCACAACAGTTGAAACTGAAGTTTCTGTAGTTTTATTGATACTCAAGAAATAGAGGAATCAGGCCAAGACAGTTACTTTCCATGGCATTGAAGTGCACCTCAAATATCACTTTTACCTCCTCTCTTGGAGGTAAGCCAGCTGTGACTGCACTAAACCCAAGGAAGCTGCTTGGGTAAGGCTAAAAGAAGAACCAATGGACCTCCTCTGCTGTCTACTCAAATGTGTTTGTAGTTGCAAGGTATAATCTACCACAAATAGCCACATTTAAAGAACGCAATTACACGGAACAAAGCTGATGACTCTTTCAATGCACAGAGATCATTAGAAAATGGTAACCAGTTGCAACCTATTATTTCTTTGCAGCAGAGAAATAAATTGATTATGTGTCAGCTGATTTTCTGTCACACATAAGTGGAGGTGTGCTTATAAAATCTACTCAAGCCTGCCAGCTCCAGTCCTGATGTTCGCAGGGCAGGTGTACGGAAGGAAAATAAGCTGCTTTGGGGATGCTGGGGAGGCCCCAAGAATTCCATTTGCTATTGTAGATGCTAACATCCAGCATAGGTGCACACAAATTGCAGCATTACTGGAGATGCACCAGCTTACCCCAGAAAACAGGTTACTGTCCAGAGATAGGGCTGTCAAATGGCTTAACGTGCTACTTGCACATTAAGCCCAAATCCAACCCAAAAATCTAATAGGGCAGTTTCTGAAAGAGCCTGAACTTGATACACCTTCACTTTTTGCTATCCTTTTACACTTAACACAGCAACACTGAAGGATCTCCCTGCCATTTACTGGGCAGTTGGTCCCTCACTGCAAAAGGAAGCGATCAGATGCTATCCATCAGGTGACTTCCTAGTCCTTTTCCTTTTTAATAATTAACCTAAGGTTTTTATTATACATCCAGCTCATCCCAGGGAAGAGAGCTTAAGCAGCTTGGACTCATTTCAGGACATTTTCAGTGCAAAGGTTGCTGACATCACTGTGGTTTTCCAGGGAAAACAGAAAATAGCTTAGACTACAAATTTTACAGTACCCCGAAACAGTGCGCTTGGGTGACTCCCAAACCTTAACCTTTAGTAACTAAATTCTGAGGGTTTTGCTACCATTATTCAATATCCATTATTTACTAGGAAGCAGCTTTTCAATCTATTGTGGCCAAAAATCACTCCAGTGTCTGTTGCCACATAGTTCAGCTGTCCTCAAGGATGAAGAATGGGTTTTGACATTGGAAGTAACATTTACTGGACAGAAAATATTTCACCAAAGCTACTTTTTTTTAGTCCCATCGTTAACTCTCAATACAAGAACAAACTAACATCTTTTGTAATAATTTTCCCAACGCTTTGCATTCTAAGAAAGTTAGATTCACCCTCCATTTTAATCGGGGTGATTAAACTCACTCAGCTTACCCCCAGACATAGGCACCACTTGTTTTAAAGATTCATCACTAAACTTGTAAAAATTTAAAACAAAACCTTTTCACTGTGAATTGAAAGATCAAGTAGTTCACATACAGTAAAAAACCACCACCACCCTCAGAATTTCACAAATAAACACAGACAAAAAAATAACTCACGAAAAAAAAGTCAGAAATGTTCCTCTAAATTCAGCTAAAGCTTGGGTTACTCCATGCAGCTCAAGTTAACAAAGCGACAGGATGACACTGCTCTCGGCCAGCTTTTGGGTGATCTGAACAACCCTCAGGAGCCTGCGGTGCTGCCAAGGCAGGTGACAGCCTCCGTGGCTGCTGGAGGAGCATTTCTCATGGGCTATCTTGGGCATCGCTCCACCTGCCAAGCGAGTGCTGCTTATCTCTAGTGCAAGGCTCTGTCCAGAGCCATGACCTTGAAAAGCAATTTTGTTGATCAATATCTGTTAGGGCTGAGATTAAGCAAGAGCATGTGCTGTTAGGGAGGCTGCAAAGAAGCTGTCGGGCTAGTAAAGACCAGGATTTTGTCATTTCCTTTGTCTTTTATTCTTTGATATCAACTGCTACAGCTATGCAACCATTTTCATCTTTTTACCTCTAGTTCGCGACCACTTCTACTTATAACAGCAGAAACGCAATGACGACGGTCTATGTATCAATCCTTTGACCTGGCTAAAAAGATGAAAGTCCAACAGGTTTATTGCACTAAGCTTGCCTTTGTATCCCAGCTGAGACAGGCTTAAGGAACCAGGGGAGCAGTAATACTCAACTTGCACAGAGAGGGCTAAGCTACCACTGGGAGAAAGGGGGACAGAATGGCTGCAAAAGTCATCGCGGACATTTCAGAACTACCAAGAACAAAGTTCTGCTTTCCCTCACCCATTCAGACAGAGGAGTCTATATCCTGGGAACCTGGAGGTCATGCATCTCAAAGATCAGTTATCTTCCCTTTAACCAGCCTGCTTACTTGCAATGAACAGTTAAAAAACAGTCTCTCTCTGAGCAAATGCTAAATTCTCCTTCAGATTCACAGAAAAATTTATTTCAGCTAAACTGAAGTCATTTCAAGCTTTTCAGACAAAGGGGTTGGAACCAGAGGAAGTTTTGCAGCAAGTAAAACCTTAAAAAAAAAAAAAAAAAGCAAGCATTACTTTCTAAAAACCCCTCAACTTTTAAATAAATATTTTTTATGAAATGGTTTGCTTGAAGTCTTCAAAGAACAAAACCAAATAAAACAGTGTTGGAGAAATGTATTTTCCAGATATCGTGGTGGTATGGTCACAGCTTCATTACTATCACAAAAAGAGAATCTTAATTGCAATAGATTTTTTACCAGCTCTGTCTACCTCTCACTTCCCATGCAGACAGCAGTGTTAAACATAAAATAGAATGGCTTCTCTTCAGGAAGTGTAATTAAATAAAATGGGAATATAACTAAGGAAATGAGCCCTTTAAGATTCATTTAAGGAACAGCACACTGGTGCTGGGAATCTACCAAGGACTGTAAATCCTGACCAAAGAACAGGCACGGGGGCTTCCAGAGAGATTGTTGAGAGTTTCTTTTCTTCCAGAGGAAAGAAGTGATTGATAAAGGCAGAGAGTTGGTAATTTTTTTTCTCTAGGAAAGAACGTCATCTTGTCTTTTGCCCCTACATTTCCAAAACATGCTGGTGGCCTTACACTCACTACTGACTTGACCTGTTCTGCATTATCCTGATGTGATTTTTTTTTTTTTAATCCTAAATTGCTCCCACAATGTTATAATGAGAATACTAGTATCTGGGAATATAAACAGAGTATTAGGTATTAATTGCTCCCTTCCGCAGAAAACAAGTTTCTTGCGAAAAGATAGTTCCTTCCAGAAATACCAAGCTGAATTAAAGCTGTTGCTGCCAAGGCTTTGGCTACTCTTAAACGACCTAGGATTCAAATTGACCACTGGCACTACTACAGATAAAAGAATAAGTCCATCCACACTGTATGGGAACAAAAACTGCCTCAGGTATGTTTTCATTCTTTCACCTTCTGAGGTAAGAGCTGAAACCTCTATTTGTACAATCTTCCAGGGCATTTTTGCCCCTTCTACACAGAAATTGGCTTTTTTTCCATGTTTAAAAACCATGATAAGTCATAATACTGTACTGACTATCTGTATTCTAGGGATGGTGGTATTTTCTTACAATTCCCATCCGGTGGAAGTACCCTGATTGTGTCTCTGAATCCTATAAAAGCCCAGATTTCACAGCCAACATGGAAATCTGTTCAGCAAGATCACTCTGAAAAAAATATGTTTGTAATTTTTTAAATTATATCTGCATTATCAGTCAGCTTCCATGGTGACTGAGTAGCAACTAGAAGGGTCACCTTTTGCTGTGTTCTAATTGTGACACCCATAATGATTACTGTGATCACAAGAACCTGTCATCTCCAACAGGTTTCTTGCTTTGAGATGCAACTGAGGAGTTTGTACCCACGGGTGCTCAGCGTTTCTTGAGCTTTAGCTTTGAGAGCTGCACTGGGACAGAGAAGGCAGCAGCTATGAACTATTTCTAGCTGAAGGAAACCCAAGTCACACCAAGTGGCAGATAGGGCAAGGACTCTCTATCCCAGCCAGGACAAGGAGGTTACAGGAGTTAACAAGCTACGGAGGTGGCATTTTGGTTTTTCATTCCAAGTAGGAGGTGGTCCCCAGCTCCAACTCCTCCATAATTAATCTTGACAGCAGGGTAGACATTTTAGACATGCCTCAAACTGATGAGATGAATCTGGTGACTTTGGTAAGCAAGAGAAACAATACTACAGAGAATAATTTCTGATACTCTGGAATGAACTTGTCATTATATTTGACTCAAAATGTTTCACCTTCCTTCTATCAGAAATGCTGCTTTGCAGGCAGGGACCATGAGTCTTTAGCAATAGGTGTCATTAGAGAAAAAAAAAGAGGCTTCATTCCTCTGATTAGATACTTTGTACAAAAACGTTTTGCCTAGGAAACAAAGGGTTTACCCTAAACCCAAGTGTCATTTAAGATTTCCAATTAACAAAGAAAACATTGAAACTAAAAAGTTTGCAAGATATGCAAGGGGAAGAAGCTTCAAATCTTAGCAGCCTAAAAAGGAAAACAAACCCACTTTCTAACCTTCTCAAGTTTTCAACAACATCTGACAAAAATCCCTTCCCCCAAGACAACCAGCGAGGGGTAGATGGGCTCACGCCATTTTCTCTGCCTCAGTGCCCTCGGTCACTCTTGACTCAGCAAAGCAAAGCACGGTGTGGTTCAGATCCCTGCTGGAAACTCACAGGGACACAGAAGAGTTGTTACCCCTGCATGCTCCTGAGGGAGACCTCCATCCAGCAGTAAAACAACATGTTCCTTTTTTTTTTCTTCTCCTTTTCTTTTTAAAAGCATACAGATAAACATCAATGTAACAGCCACTGACGCCATGCAAAACAGATACATTTTCTCCTCAATTATATAGGCTGATCTTTAGAGCTAAGTTGTGCAACCCAAACTTTCAGACTTTGGTTTGGGGTTTGACTGCTGCACTGGGGAGAACACGCAACACCGCTGTTGCCTCGGACTCCAGCCCTTAGCACGTATTCATCTCATCTCTTCTGGAGAAGAGCTACCAAAGGCTGCTGAAAGGGCTTTAAGCAGGCTGGCACATTTACACAGTTGCTTGCAAAAAAAAACACTGATACCATCACCACAAATCCATTTGATTATGGCTGGGCAAGTAACAGTTACTGGAAACCAATGCCTTCTTAAAACAGTTTTAGCTTTATCATGAACTTTACTGAAAAAAAATAATATTCAGCACATCACTCAAGAAGAGAAGTGTGGTGAAGTGTCATTACTCTCCAAAATACAGAGCAGCTCTGAGTGACAGGGCATGATTACATCCTTCCAGACAAGAATGCAGAGGAAATGGATTTGAGAAAGAAGCCGCCTCTCACAGAGAGGCTCAGGTCTGAGCTGGCAAGTCCTTTGGACCAGAAACCTCCAAAGGATCCACTAACACAGCTGGTTCAAAGGCTGGTAACTGAGCACGGACAGGAGCTCTATGGGGCGGGAGAGGTCTACAGCAGGAAGAGACTGAGAATAAAGCGATGGGCTTACAGTGATGTACGCTGGGTTGAGTAAGGAGCATCCCGTCCAATATTTTTGTTACTCATTTATCCTTCACCAGCAGCTTTCTGCGTAGGCTTCAGGCCCACGAGTTATACATTACCGAGCTGACCAGCGATGAGCACGGCATCACGACAGAGGCGAACAGGAGCCTGGCAGCTCTGCTGGGGCAGGGCCAGAGCCGGCGGCTCGGACCCCCACACGCTCCTGCTCAGTGGGCACCCGGGGGCTTGGAGGCAGCTCCGCTGTCCTTTTCCAGGGAAGCCAGGGCTGAGCAGGGCAACGCTCGGGTCTTGCTCTTTTTCTAGTCCCCTCCTCCCAAACTACCACGTACAGCCCATGCAGCAGGGTTTACACAAGAAGTGTGTGTAGGGGTGGTGGTGGGTGGGGAGGCAGACAAAAAACCCCATGCTAACCGCAGTGCCTTCTCAGAAGCAAAGAGCCATGCCTCTTAAATCTATTCTCCTTTTGAAAGAGTCACAAAGGATGATCCAGTTGACATAATAAAGGTGCATTTTCAAAAATCATTTGAAGCAGTTCCTCAGAAGTGCTTCTTAGTGCAACTCAGTTGTTAAGAGATAGCAAGAGATCATTTCTCGGATTAAGAATGGATTTATCTTTTGGCAACTTATCTCTTTACACCCGACTAAAACATGAAAAAGAATAGAAACAATTGGTCAATTTTCAAAGGAAATGCACTCCAAGAAAAAAGTATTTCCTAGCTTTCTGACAAAGAAAGTCCTTATTTCAGTTTCCTACTTCAAAAATGAGGATATCCATTCCAAAGGGTTAGAGGAAAACAATAGCTTTCTTTATACATTAACAACCTCAAAGATACATCTCAAGTATGAGCAAAAGGTGAACCTATTTTTGACAAAGGGAGGTATATATTAAATATACCATCAAATCATTTGTTTTTTTATTATTTAGCATGGAAAGAAGAAAGACCTAAGCTGCTGTACTGGAGTAAACATTTCAATTTAACTCCAGTGGGATGTGTCAGAACACATCTACATTTTGATAATGGATCAGTGATATATCAGTTATTACATACCAATAACCCAATTAAAAATACACTCTAAACAAACAATCTGGCTCAATTCCAAATCTGCAGACTATTTAAACAAGCTAATGGAAACATTAGGTGCCAGGATGCATATTTTGTTTTCCAATTAAGGTAGTATTTGGCTGACATAGAACCAATTTACATGTAAAAGTCAAACAATTAAAAAGGTCACACAACTACGACTTAGGCTTTTCACACATGCAAAATGAGCTACCCAGTATAAAACAAATCCAGGCACACAAACAAGACTGAGTCACCCTGCACGTGTGCTTGCTAACACAGAGCTCTGTACCACACCTGTGACTTCATTCACATCTTATCATTGCCTATGATACAGTCTATAAAGCAGAAGAAAATTGGAGGAATAAGGTTATGGGTGGTAGATGAAGATCCATACCATCCTTCTCTCCTCAGAAGGGGACAAGATCTGATTGCCCGTCCTCCGTAGCAGGCTGCATACTGAAGCATTCACAGATGGAATCAATTTTGGATGCCCCAACACAACTGTAATCTCTTCTGTGCCTGCAGGGACAAACATGGGTTCATAGTGCCTGAACGAGAGAGGCTGCGTGAACATGGAGGCTCGACAGAAACCAGAGCTCAAAAGCTCCTGTTCCAGGGGCAGGGAGACAAGTACCTGCCTGGGCAGCAGGTGGTGAGGACCCAGGCAGGAGTCACTCCTGCCATTTTGGCTGTGGGCAAAGCCTCTGCTCAGGCACCCCTAAGTTTCCAGCTCTGCACTCAGTTTGCCAGTGGTGGCATTCAAAATAAAGGGCACTGTGTGATGGTTGAGAAGATAACTTACTAAGAGGAGAAAAGAAAAAAAAAGAAGGAAAATAAAGCAGCAATTGCTATGTCTTGAAGCCTGACAACTTAGCTTACCACTTCATCCAGCACCAACCCCATGCGATGTGCAGGGGCAACCCTGTGCTCTGCTGCTGGAGAGGCTCCAGGGAGGTACCAGGGACACACCGAAAAGCAGCTGGTACAGCAGGTAGCAAAGCCAACCTCAGGGATAAACACGGCCAAGTTATGAAATCTTCTTGCTCACACTGGTGATTACTTTAACTGCTAATGTATTGTATTCAAAGGACAAAGTTTCAAATCCTTACTAGCTAAACAGAATTATCCCCAGACACAGGAATTCAGATTTTAAAAGGATATTACTTGTCATTGTCTGCTGGTTCCCCCCCCACCTCATTTTTCCCTGTCCCTCAGCTGCATGAGCATACCATGAGCCAGCGAGAAGATTCCCAAGTCCACAAGTTACTCCATGAAAAAAAAAGGCAAGTCCATTGGAGGAAATACTATTTACGTGAGCCACGTCAAATGCAGAGCGGGCCACTCCTTCAGGAAGGAAAAGAGTTTGCGTGTAGGCAAGTCCCAAAAGAAGAAGCAAAAAGCAATTAGAAAGCATTGATAAGCTCTCCTAGATATCTGCAGTTAGGACTGCTGAAGCACATGGGAAAGAAAAAGAGTAGTTAGAAAAAAAAAAAATCTCATCTTGGGGCGATAAAACAGCCCTCCAACAGAACTTTTATGCAAGAAAGTAATTATCCACCTGAAAACTGGGTAGGAGTCGTGCCTGATGTGCAGGAATATGGTACGCCATCACATTGGAACAAGTGGAATGCTTCTCTTTCCCACTGCTTTGCTGTTTCTTCAGTTATAACCAGATGGGGGGTTGTATTCTGGTTTGGAAATGGGAGAAAATTGCTAACAGTGGCCAAGCCTCAATTAGGCACTATGGAATAGATCACATTTAATAGAAAAATCATATTTATGCCAGCAACAGAGCAAAGTTTTTAGTTCTCTGGGAAGTTTGGATGCAAGTTACTCCTGGGGAGATTCTGACCGGATGCAAAAGGAAAATTTTTCACAGTGAGAACAACCAGCCATTGGAATAATCTCCCCAGGGAAGTGGTGGATTCCCCAACACTGGGCACTTCAGAGTCAGGTGGACGGGGTGCTGGGCCAGCTTGTCTAGACAGAGCTTTTGCCAAGAAAGGTTGGACCAGATGATCCTTGAGGTCTCTTCCAACCTGGTATTCTATGATTATGATTTACCCACAAAGATGACAGCTATCTAAGATTGTACTAGACAGCAAACAATTTCCTGGTGTTAAGGCTGAGACCTTGAGACCTCCTTTTTTGGACATTATTATTCTTCATCTCACCAACAAAAATCCTGTACAACCCACAAACAAATCACAAAAAAACCCAACCTGTGTAAACACACATTCCCCCCAATCTACCTATGCCACATGTATCACAGCAACCTTAAAGGTAAACATACAAAGGAAAGCCAGAGAAACATTGCACATTTTGTCTCTTCCCCTCCAAGAGGCAAAAAAAAAAAAAAAAAAAAGATATTTCAAACACACTTTACAGCCAAAATAAAAATCTACCTGAAGATAACAAAACATTTTCATTTCAAGATTTTCAGGCATGAAGAAGGACCCTATTTTGTGCCCAATTCCTCAAAAATGCTTCAGTTTTTCAGCCAGATTGATTTGCTTACAGAAGCTAAATCTTTGTGCTTTTAAAATTATTGCACTTTGAATACAAGAGCTATAATACAGCAAATACAGATAAAAATAAACATTCCTTCCTACTCGCATCACAAGAGGTAACATTGCCTTTGTGTTTACATGCTAATAAAAATACCATGTTTTTAAATATATGATAGCAGATGCTGCATGAATTACTGAACTAAATTAACCAAAGATGACTGAAAAATACAAACATTAGCATTAATAGAATACAAGCAAGATTTACATGCAGCTTATTTAATGGTCTCTGCATTAATAGCCCTTGAAACGTACTTTCTCTCTCTCTACAACAGTAGGAATGAAGTAACATCTGTTTACAGTGCTGAAAGACTTCTGTACTGGTTTTATTTTTGAACAGTTGAATCTTATCACGAGACTTGAAGTCTATATGACCCACAAAGGTGGGTTACACAGGATATCTAGTAGAAAGCCAGCATAAATAAACATTAAGTATTTGAAGATTTGATGAATCTGAAACCTTTCACATCATCAGAATTCCATAAGGACACATCCATTTCGACATTATCTGCAGGACCACAGCAGAGAGGTTCCCAGCAGATGGCCAAAGACCCCACAGTATGAGGCCCTGCCCAGAGGCAGAAGAAAATGGCAGGGGCTTTGGGCATCTCAGCTAATAACTGCGATTTAAAGTCCTCTTTTCAGTATTCTCCTCTCCTGGCAGAAGAATGCCAAACTTGTTGTCTGCAGCTTTTTAATGATTAAGATGGAAACGTATTCAACAGAATGAAAGTTTCAAAACTGATCAAAGTAAAAAAAAACAAACAACAAAACAAAAAAAAAACCAAACAAGGCCACAAAAACAACAAACAACCTTCCACAAATATTAGGGTATGGGTTTGAATTAATCATCCAAAATAGTGAAACAGCTTTGAAATCTCCATCCATGCATCTGACATGACATGCACAGAAGAATGGTGAGCTGACTTCTACTTTGATCAGAGACTATCAAAGGGCTTCTGTGGAGTTACGCTTATAAGTCCCACTGAAATTTAATAGTTTGGAGACTTAAAATGTCTCAGATTCAATCATAGCATCGAATTTTACCTTTTTTTTTTTTCTGTCAGAAAATTTGAGTTATTTCTTTCTAGTGCTTGAAAAAACAAAGACAAGTGACATCTAAACATAATCAACATGTGCCACTGTTCAATCTCTCAATAATGACTTAATAAATCCATCAAAACTAAAGCCAGGTGAGTAATTTAATGCTAATTATCTCCAATTAAGGATGTCTTTTAAAAACAAAATGAAAAATGTAATATTAATGTTTCTGTCTTTAATGACTATGAATACTTTTAATATGCAACTCACCGAGTAGTCATTTTGACTTTTGCTGGTATTTGTGCAACACAGACCAGCTAATTTAAACACAAAATCCTATGCATTTCCCAGCTAGATGAACTGCAGACCCTCAGTTCCAATGCGAGCTTTGATCAAAATTCAACTCAAGAAAATTTTGAACAATCTATTCCAATGCAAAAAATCTCCAGAAGCACCAGAAACTTAAGAAAAAAAAAAAAATCCTGCTCTGAATACATTGTTATCTTACCTGTTCATCAAATTCCACACATACAGAAGCTTTTGTCTTTGAGAAAATAAGCACTTTATTGGTGAGGAAAAAAGCTAGGATTTTTCCCTTAGGCTTTACTGAAATATAATTAAATTTTTTAAAATCTATCTTCTCTTCTTAACGCTTGTTTGCAACAGTTTAAGGCCAAGCAAGACAGAGCCACAACCACTGAAGCAAACCTGCCGCCATTCCGCACAGCCCGTGCCTGCCAACGGCACCGCCATGGCTCACAGCACCGCCATGGCT
>VXBL01000835.1:284471-317599 GCA_013400195.1 Aramus guarauna | reverse complement strand
GGGGGGGGGGGTGGGGGGGTGTGTGTGCCCCAACCAAACCCTGAGCTCTCAGTTCAAAAGCAGGGTAAATTTCTGCCTACCGGTACCGCACCTTGTGCCTCGCTCCGCCCGCGCTGGATTTGCCGACCACGTTTGTCTCCTCCATCGCGCTCTGCCCCTGCATTCGTCCCGCCGGAGCCCAGGCGCCATGTCTGCCCCTGCTGCTGTCCTCTGCCGTCCCTCCCCGAGCGGCAGGGGAGGGCTTCCCTTTAACAAGCCACACAGGTAAAGGGATTACCTGACGAAGAATAATTAAATTGATGGTCTAATTTAACACTTTACATTTTGCATGCTTTCGCTGCCCGCTGTTTGAGTTCTTAATAGAAGGTTTAATACACTTTTGATGGCACTTAACGCCACGGAACTAAGCAGGCTTTACAAGCAAAGGCCTGGGAGCGGCACAACCGCCATGTCACATCCTGGCTGGTGCTGTGCAGGGTGCTGCTCTTGCAGCCTCACGGCCTCTCACAGCCGGGTACCTGCCCCGCTTCGGCAGCTTTGCTCCAGGGCCAAGCAAGCTCTTCACCTGCCCTGCGCTCTGCTACCGCCTCTCCCTGGTTTTGAGATCTCTCTCCCACCACCGCACTCCACCGCCATTTTCTGGCCGTGACACGTCAGCCCTCCGCAGCGTACCTCAGCCTCCAAATCCCACCAGACAGAGCTCGGGGGGCCTTCACCTTCGTTGCCTCCACAGGCTGCGAGGAGACACTCTGTGCTGCCCCCCCCACCCACCCACCGGTGCAGGTGGTTTCTCATCCTGACACCCCGGCAGCTTTTCAGGCGCTGTCTCAAAATAATCGAAAAGTTATCGCCTGCATCAGCCTCTGGAGCAGACCAGGGATGATCAGCAGCTGCATTGAGCTGTCAGGAGCGCAGAGTGACACATCCACGGATTAATACCCTGGCCTGTCAGGATGGCATGTATTCGCTGCATGCAAAAGATGAGGCAACTAGTTTCCAAAAAGCAGGACTAGCTTTACAATAGACCTCTGCAATGCCCGGAGCACCAATTCTTTCCTGTCACTGAATGTAAACAAGCTACAGTCTGGGGTGAAATACGGTTTACTGAAGCCACTGAATTGATAGAGCTTCATATTCCTCCATGGCAGATGTTACAAATATGCAGACAGACAGTCCTTATTGATCCAAATGGTTTGCAGAAACTCCATTTGAAAGCATATGTTTCTCGGCTTGACATTTTGACACAAATGACAAGACAAAGCCAGGAATGCAAATGCACAAGAGGAAACTGTTCTTATGTTGTAAAAAGCACATTCCCCCTGTCGAAGAGTTGGGTAAACGTTGCACAGCTAATCACAGCCAGAAGAGACAAGTGAGCTGGTCTACAGATACCAAACAGGAAGGTAAATCAAACAGCACAGACTTAAAACAAAAACCGCACTTAAAACCCAATCTGCACAGCCTGATACAATCGCTGTTTGCTCTTTCCATGTGCCAGGACCAGCCTGACCCGTTTCCCTTGGTTAGGAAACCTTCACGTAAATAGTAACAGTTGCATGCAGCAACCCCCGCATCCATGGTTCATACCCTGCTGGGTATTCATATTCCGATACAGCATTTTCCCCAGGTTATTTCCAAGCCTCGCTGACCCTTGATGAAGTGCAATTCCCACCCCAGCACCTTGCCTACACCACAGGATTCCTCTCCAAGATCTTCTCACACACCCCCCCGCAGCGGTAGTCCTTGCTCCCCGGGCTGCACCCACACCCCCCTCTCATCGCTGCTCTGCCACCCCCGCGGCGGGCACAAGGAAGCTCGTAGCAAATACCACCAAATGTCTTGCTCCGCACTCACTTGGCCGCCATCTCAGGGTCCCCGCAGGGCGCGTGCCCAGCCGTGGGCTCTGCTGGCGTGTTAGTGGCTGCTATACGGGAAGTTGAAAGCTTTCATGACCAAAGCACCCTCCCAAAAATTGGTTGTCACCATAATTCAAGCTGGCTTTAGAATCAAGAAAAATATTGTGATGTATTTTCCTGGCCAGCTTTTAAATGACAGCTGAAATGCAGGAACTACTCATTTTCAACAGCTTGGAAAAGCTACACCTGCCTACACCCTGCCTCACGTCTCAGGAGAGTTTCTGCTGTCACGCGTTACCCACCCAGCAGCAGCAACACCACCAACACTGGGAAGCAGCACCCCAGGGGACGTGCAAAACCCACAGCGGAGCACTCATGGACACGTCCTCCCCTGCACCCAGAGCAGGACGTCCCTGTCCCTTCCGCGGGGGGCGGCGGGCAGCAACAGGGCTGAGCTCCCTCCTCTGGGATCCTTACCCACGTAGCAACTTGCAAAAGGGTCTGCGACTGCTAATAAAGATTTCCACCTACTGCCGTCCAAGATTTATTTACGGGTGAGAACTCTCTGCCTCGGGATGAAGAAGTAATTCCCAATTCTAATCTCATCCCCGTTTCCCTGCGCTGCTGGTGTGGCTACCAATGGCTGTGGGACACTGCACCACGCCACGATGAGCCCGGGTGCAGGACAGCACTGCCAAATGCTTTAGTTATGTCCTTGAGATGGTTAACTGGTAAGTACACCAACTTCAGCAGATTAAAATGATGCTTGCTATATAAGACAGGGAAACGTTTCCAGTGTCTGCTTAGATTTATTTGCAAATATGCATTTCAGCACTTTGGTGGGCTAGAGTATTTTACTTCTGGTAAGTATTTAATTTGATGGGATTGATCTGATATAAATCATATAAAGAGTACATTAAACAGAAGTCAGTTTTTTTTTTTTCTGCTGATATACAGAAAAAAATACATAAATCTGGGATCTCTCTTCTTCACAGTTCAGTGTCATGGTTGCATGCTCTTTTGTTCTTTTAGCTGCAATTCTCACCTCAAATGCTGGGCTCCTTTGTGTTATACTTAACCACTTCAAAAATAATTCCATTAGAAAAAAATACATACATTTTATAAAGAGAGAAAGAAATGAAGAAAAAAATGAAATATAGAAAATCTCAAAAGGTATTTCCTTTAATGAATGAGTGACTTTTTGGAATCAGAGTCTAAAAGTAGTCTCATAATTAACTAAAGCTGTTTAAAACCTCTGGTTTCATATCCCTTCACATACAGTTTCAGTTATGACATTATAACAAAACAATTAATAATGAAAAAAAGCATTCTTTATCTTGAAAAGAACTTGGGGGCATGATGAACTACAATTTGCAGTTTCCCACCTAAAAACATTTCAGGTGATTTCTACAGTACAGTCAGTCACACATATTATTCAAAAATCATATTCTGTCCCAGCCAGTCATCCAAGCAGTTGAAGCTTCAGCAAGGTCTGTAAACATATTTTTTCTTTTTTTGTTCAAGTTTTTTTTCCCTATGCTGCTATTTTCCATATCTCTTTCTATCTACAGTTGCAAGGACCTATTTCCCCCCTGCCATATGTTATATGGAAACCAAAACAGATAGAAACCTTGACAGGCCTCAAAACTCCAAAACTTTGCAACTGCAACAAAGTAAGTGAACAGTTACTGAGCAATGAGACATCTTCCAATGATACTTACAAGAAAAGGAATAAAAAAAACCAACAAAACAACTTTCTTACGGTGGTACTCCATTACAACATGACATGAAGTTACCAGCAGCATTAATTGATTTCTAACTCACATCAGTTTAAGTGAGTGTGTGTGTGTGTGTGGGGGAAGTAATTTAAGTAATACCCTGTAAGCATACAGTTAAAAATAATTTTAAAAAATCCCTCTAATAAACCAGACAGTAAACTTTAGAGAAAATAAAACTCAGTAAGAGAGTAAAACCTTATGCATTACTTACTTCTGTTATTAGTTACCTTGCAAGCCTGGAGAAGCCAAGTCTCTGTGCTGCTTCCCTCCAGTATGAACGCCAGCAAAACAGGATCCTCACCCAGCAAGGCAGAGGAGCACACCCAGCTGATGCCACTAAGATCTGACTCCCACCCCAGCCCAGCCCAGAGGAGTTAAGGCTGATGGGGAGCGGGGCCGGGCTGATCTATCGCAGCTGCAGCCCTTGGGAGCCTGGTCCAGCAAGCAGCCCACAGCTGCCTTAGCTGCAAATCACTGACGGAAGCTGATTTGCCCCAGCTGAGGCAGAATCAAGCCAAAAAAACTGGCATCACCAAACTAATAGTTCCAGCTCTTAAATAATGTAACAATTGTTTCTCGTAGAACAAACGCTGGTTTTATTTGTTTCCTAAAAATTAGGAAAAATAATAATTAACTGAGGCGACTGCTTCTGTGATGAAATCTAGGCTGCTCATACAAGTAATCCAGCTTTGCTGGATGTATGAGTTGTAACCACCCTTTTCTCCCTCCCCCTTCACCACATGTTCATTTTTACCTTTAATTTTGCTTCTCTGCAGAATTTTCTTCTAACTTTGTCCTTGCCTTTCCCAGGGTTGCAAAAGGATGTGGATTCTTTGGGAAATTTCCAACAGGGTGCCCCAAATGTGTAGCATTTAGAGCTATGTTATTCCTTAGCTGCTCACAACATAACTTCAAGTCAGCAAAGCAAAATAAAATAAAATAAAACGGTCTGAGCACTGTGGTTGCTGTACTGCCCAGTAACATGATTTCCTCTGAAAAGAATGCTCCACTTGCCACCAAGCCAACAGCTTTTAACCTTTCTTAGAGGAGAGGTACACCTAAATTTGAACAGAACTTAAGAAAAAAATTATTCTCTGAGTTATTGCAGCATACAGTTTAAACTCAAATCCATGTCAAGTGCTCAAAATAGTAATAAATGTTCCTCTTTCTGTTTCATTTTTCAGACTCTCAAAACATCTTCCTTTCCAGAGGTATTGTTGAATACAAGTTTATGGGAAGTAGTGCTCTCAAGCCCAATATTAAGAGCCAAGTCCTTGCCTACTGAAAACATGGTTGACCCTTTTGCTGGAGGGATGCTGATTTACACAGGTGAGAACCCAGGTTTAAGTGTTTTATTCTATCAGCAGACTAAGAGAAAATGAGTTGTTTTGCTGAGACTTCATCTACAGTGCAGCAACGGTTATCAAAGCAAGGCAGATATTGGGAATTTCACTTTGCAAGACAAATATTGCACACGTGTAGTTGTAACTCAGCATAAAAACGTTCTATCAAGTTTCAACTCTGAAATTAAAAAGCACAATTACTCTTTTTTCCATTGCAATAGGAAAACATGACAGACTAAGAAATAAGAGCAATGCATTCTTCAGATTGCAAGCAGGCTGCCCGTGGATTGCAAGCAAATAGAAGAAACGGAGTCACATTTTTGCATGAAAATAAAGTCATTTCTAAACTAACGGATCGATAGAACAAGACGCACGACAAGTGCTGTGCCACAGATGTCACTTTCGCGAAAGTTCATCAGCAAAAGAGCACGATAAAAGGAAGGTATAGGCACTCAATTTCCATTTCATGTACAACCACCTTTGCAATGTAAACATCCTGGAGGAGCAGGAATATTTGGGATCATATGTTATTCCCTTTTTTAAGCACACTCAGGGGAAGGTCCATTTGAAAATCAAGGGCACAGTTTGGTCTTCAAAGTTTTCAGGAATTTCTGCAGTATTTCTGCTTCAACTTGCCAGATATTAAAAGCGAAGGGTCAAATCTGCAGGTGGTGTAAATAAGCACAGCTCTGTGAGAGCTTTGAGCTTATGCTCATTTACATCACATGGCAATCATATTTCTCACTTCTGTGAGAGAATGACTGCGCATGTGTGTATATATATATATGCATGAGTGTGTGCTGAATACATATCATATAGAAAGTGAATGCTTTGATCTGTCAAAATGAAGATTATAAATATAAAACAAGAGACAGAATATGGAAATCATACATTCTGCATTTACTTTGAAAACTGAAAGTTCTGGGGAAAGAAACATTGTTTGTGTTCAAGGAGAACCTGGTGATTTGCTTAAATAATCTAAAACCAAACCACCATCACATGAAAGATTTAACAGCTTCCTGTCATGGTTGACAGGCTCAAGCTATGACTTGCTAACTTTTCTATAAACAAATAATTACTAGACAGTGACAGAGCCATTGTAGATTCGCGCTTTTACAGTATAGACCCTGGTGCAGCAAAGCATTCAAGACAGTTAACTTTAAGCCACTAAATAGACCCAAGGAGTTTGGTGAGCTCACTCACCGGCTTAAAATTAGCCATACATTTCATTTGAGACGTGCATTTCAACTCCATCATTAACCAGCAAAGCACTTCAACCTGTGCATAAAGCACCTGCTTTCTATAGGGCTTACACACATGCTTAAATACTTTTCTGAAAGAGGTCTGCGTGGTCAGATTTTTCAGGATCCTGATCAATTTAGATGTAATCCCGCAGAGCATTCAAACAGGCAAGTTGTATTCTATGTGTAAGAATCAGTGAGATCCAACATTGTTTCTAAGTTAAACCACACTGCCAAGATTTACAGCACGTGGCAAGACTAAGCCAGGAGAACACTGAACGTGGAGAATGTTAAAGTTAATCCCCAAAATATACCGTATGCACAATTTATTCCACGAATGCAGTTCAGTTTAAATTATTCAGTACAGTGGTTCAGACTATAATACGAAAAAGTTCTGCTATGTTTTGTGAAAGCAATGATGCCTCAGCAACGGAGGGTTCCATGCCCCTGCTCTGAGCTTTTCTGTAGCAAACAAATAGCACGCTTGGTGGGGAGGTGGGCAGGGAGCAGCTCCGACAAGCTCTGACAAGCTTGTTTGCTACGAGGCTGGTGTGGACCCAGCAGCAGTGGCCGCGCTGCCCTGCACCAGCAGCTCGCCATGGCTCCTCAGCCTCGGGAAGGGAGGACGTGGTGAGCGATGGCCTCGTGCTGCCGAGGGAGCTGCTCACCCTCCCAGCTCTGGAGGATGCTCAGGACGAGGGGCTGGGGAGGGAGCACCCACCCCAGCAGAGCCCTGACTTGCAGACTGCACCCTCAGAACTAAACAAGCATCTCCTTGTACCTCTTCTGGAGCACGTTCCTCTGCAGCTGCTAAAATCCTAAATTTGGAACAAAAATGAGGGATTTTTCCAATGCAAATAGTTGCATGCTTTCTCCCAAGTGTCTTTACAGATACCTAGGTGTGCATAGTCTTTTTGCGCGGTTCTTTCTGCCATAACTGATGTATTCATGGAAAGTGGGGGAAAAATCAGGGGAAGAAATGTCTAATTTTTTCCTGTGGCCATAGGCTTGTTAAGATAACGGTAAGAAAAATTATGACAAAAGAAGAAGGAAAAATATCCCAAGCTTGTGCGGGCCAAGTCTCTAAATAGGATAAATCTACTCAACTGACTGGCCCATTATTCATTTTTTAATTAGTTTGAAGCAAATAGTGCAATTTGTGCCAAGCTGCAAAATCGCACCATCTTCACAAGGAACCAGTTTGACAAGAGAGACAAATTAATCCCTATAAGAGTACTCCTTCTCTAAGCTCACCATCAATATTCCTCATTTAAAAAGTAGTATGCTGAGTATGCTCTTCCATTAGGCTGGGTTTGTATCACAGTTTGACTTGTCTTCCCTACCACTTAAACTAGAAATGTGAAAATGTAGGGACTTTTATCATCCCATAAATATACCTGTTGCATAATTACGCAAATCAAATTAGGAGCAGTCAATGAAATGTTTATTTATCCAAAACCCTGGCCCAGATTGCCTGCTGACTTTCTTGGGATGTGAATGCATTTTTACCTCTGTTCAAACATAATTTTTCACCTTAATGTAGGCAGTGATTTTGCTGCACCGAGATCTACAGCCTTTTCCAAATAGCAGTGTTCTGATGAACTGAAAAAATCCAGCTACAAAGGAAAAACATAACCTAGCTATAGGGATACTTTTGAGAAGATGCTAAATTATGCCAATTCTGAAAGATCGTGGCGGTCCATTTGGAACAATGGGCGGGGGAAGGTGCGGGCATCAGTTATCCTGGGCATTCAAACTACTATTTGGGAAGGAAACAATGCGTTTTGGCTTTGTTTTCATTTTTTTGTTACATGAAATTGCACTGGTAATATTTGCAGAGCAAGATATTGAATTCGCTATACTTGTTGCTCTGTCTTTATCCTCTGCTTCTGTTTCACAGACCAAAAAAAAAGACATTTTACAGCCATTTCTACCAAGATTATAGGCATAGCCATTAAAATGTTTCTCTTTACAAAATCAATGGAAAAAAAGCAGAGCTGTGCTTATAGTCGTGAGTTTAGCCTTGTCATTCAGGGATATAACTTCAACAGAGAGCATTGCATCCATTATGCAGCAAATTCCTTGAAATCTTAAAGAAAGAGACGGCACCGGAGGGCACAGTCACTGCAACACCATTATCTCCTGCCCTTAAAGCTCTTCCGTGTCTCACCCCTTTCAGCTAGTGGTTCCTCCCTGTTTTCAGGTGCGTACACAAGACACAAAAAATAGCTGATCGGTTTTTCTTAAAAGCTTTCCCCTTCACCTGAAACCTGTTGTTTATCAAAGCATTGATATATATAATATATATGTCATACGTATAATATATATTATATATATATAACAAAACACAGAAGGTTAAATAAAAAGAGCCACACAGCACAGCAGACATGTGAAAACACAATTCAATAATCCTGTGCTTAAACTTAGAAACTGTGTGGAAGCTTAAATTGTTGTTAGAAGGAAAAAGTTCTCTCTTTTTTTTGTTTATTGTTTGTTGGATTTTAATTATAATTCACGTTTAAAACATTTGTTACTGCTATGCTAATACCAGCTGTTAAATTCTCCGAGTGAACTGCCATCTTGATTATAAAATAGGGTTCTGGGGAAAGGAGAGATCTGAGCATGGTGAAATTTTCTAGCAAGAAACGGGAATTTTCTTTCACTTAAAGACAAAAAAAAAGAGTAAGGGAATAAATGTTGAAATCCACGGAAAAAAATGTACGGCCCTCAGTCCCAGTAACTGGTCTTCTTTGGCACTTGAGAACGATCACAAGTAGTTTGCCTTTTTATTCATATAGAACAAAATTTACAAAGTCATTCATACATTTTTGTTTGTTTTTTTTTTTTTTTTGTTTTGTTTTGTTTTTTACTGACTTCGAAAATTGGGAATATTCAAAATACACTTTTACCCCACTTCATTCTTTCATTATTTACAGGTATATACATGAAAAATGTAAGAGTTTGTTTTCTTTTTTTTTTTTTTTTGTTTCTTTTAAATTTTGTATTAAAAAGCTCTGCTGGTTGTTTTACTGTTTGTTTTCGTCATATGGATGTTCCATGCGAGGGCTCCATTGCTTCTGGAATGACTCCCCCTGGCACAGACTGAAATGACATTGGGATCGGGGTTTTCACGGGGCTCTGACGAAATAGTCCTCCATTTGGCGACCTGTGTTTACACTGTATGGAGGGCATGGTGGCTGAGCTGCTCAGGGGCAGCGGCAGGTTGCTGCCGGAGGCAGCTGTGAGTGTCCTGCTGGCACCATGAGTTGTCTGTTCTGGTAAAAAGGTGGTGACAGAAAGTTGCGTGTTCTGGTATTCGCGTACCGGCTCCAGGGTCTGGGTTGGCTGCATGCCACCAATCTCCAAGGCTGAGATTTCAATGGATGCTGGGGAGATTTGCTTGTGGGCTATGTCTTCATCAATTAAGCTGTTCATGCGTCTATGGACCTGCTCCAGGTTCACTTCTTTGTCCTAGGGAGGAAGAAACCAGAACAATCAGTCCAAACACAATCTCCAATCCCATCCAGCCCCACTCCACTTGTTCTGTGTGACAGGAGTTGCTGTTCACTCATTACATCACTTTGATTTCATCTGTGCCTATGCAAAACCTCAAGGTCTGCCCAACATTTCCAGCTGAGAAACACACGCTGAAGAAAACACCAGCACAATGTCAGCCTGCAAAAGCCCCTGATGCTGTCAATCTCGTCCTCCTTGGAGATAAACCAAGGGCTCTGGTTCAGCTAACAGGAGCTGGCACCAGGGACCAGCACATACCACAAGCCCCTAGCTCACCTTGCACAAGCCCAGAAGAAAAGCATACGCCAGGCAAACAAGTGAGTTGGGACTCCAAATTCCAGCAAGCAGCTTGCCACCTTGAAACCACAAGACAGCTCACAGCCATCTCATCTAACTGCAGTACATTTTCTAAGGAACATGACAGCCAAACACTGTGCACATCCTAGCTGATTCTGGGGTAGTTGTTTCACGTGCCAAAATCTACTGGCATGGGGTTGTGGTGGTGAAAAATTCTTCCCTTCCCAGCAGGAAGCTCTGGGTCACTTACGTGGCGTAGACTAAAGACCTGCTGGAACAGCACTAAGAGAGACCTACTGTGGGAGCCCTGGGGAAGGGACCACTCAGTTCTGTTTTGAACAGTTGTGTGACCAACTATAAGCTGTCTGTCCTCTTGACACGTCATCTGGTAAAAGTCTGTCTGTGGTCAGAGCTGGGGAAAGTAACACTAGTCTTTAGAAAATGCATCACCATCTGAGAATGCGTTGCCTAAGGCTCCCGGAACAGTCTCTTCAAAGGACTTTTGGGACCACTTACTCAATGTGTTTTAGCTTCCATGAGGAAATATGGCAAAATACATTGTCTTTAACACCTGAAGGAGCAAAGACCTACAGTGGGCTGTTTATCACCTCAGCACAGCATTCAGGATGCTCAAATTGGAAAGCAACAAAACTGGCAGGGTAAAGTCAGCCACCGGGGATGCTGTATGGCCAAATTTTAATAGCTAGCATTGTATTGCCTTTAAAAAGATATTATATTATATTATATCATTTCTGTATATTTCATAAAGCACAGCTATGATCCACAGTTGTAGTTATTTGGTGCAAATGTAAGAAACAGCAGACTAGCAGCAAAGCATCTATAAAAGTTCCCTCGTCTGACAGAAACCTGTAATTACACAAGGCAGGCAGCAAGATTCCAGCCTAAGAAGTAGGACTACCTGAAACTTTTGTCTTCCAGTAATCCCTGATTGCCCACAGATCAATGTGTGCTTAAATGTTGGTTAAACCCAACACCAGCAGCCTTACAGATGCTCTGATTCATGCCCAAAAACTAAGCTCTAGCAAAAGAGAAGTATAAGGTGCCACTGCCACCCACTCCTCATGATCTTTTGCCACTGGTGTTCAGGTGGAGTAGGGAGAATTACAATATTATTCCAGTGGTATGCACTGCTATGCAACTTTGCTTTCACCTGTAAATTGACGAGTCAACTCCAAAGCCCTTGATTCCAGCCAATGTCAACTACAGATTTGATTCTGACCTTCTGATTTAACACCACTCCCACGTCACTCAAGAACCGTTGGATTTGCAGATCTCTGAATGGATTTGGAAATTAATTAGTGTTACATGATGATGAACCCAAACCTGCATCCTTAGCTTAGGCTAAATCCCTCTTGATTTCAACCGGAGTACAATTGTTCAACAATTACAGGGCTGAGCTGCATGTTACACCTCCTTTGCTAATCAGTAGAGAATGAATTCCTATTTCATTTACATCACAAATCCACCAAACTCTCAATGAAACTCCCAGAAACATGGGGAATATCATCTTCCTCACCAGAAAAAACATTTTTTAAAAATACTGCTTTTTCAGCCAAATCCTCTACTCAGATAATTTTGAGAAAAATCAATGGACAATAATTAAAAATATAAACTTTCGTGACAGAAAGGGACCACACAATACTTGACCATATAACCCCTGCATCTGTGTTAAGTCCTTCTTGCCTGTCAGGCTCTTTATTCAATAAGTTAGAAAACGCACCACGCTGACAGTAACACCAAGGCTCTTTCATAAACTCTGTAGCTAGGTAAATTAAGGATTTGTGGTATAATGGCCGAAGCATTACATGGATTTAATTCATAATTTTATTTATTTCTATTTCTTGAAGTAAAATTGTGGACTGGGGGCAAGTGTGAGAAGTGTTCTTACCTCCCGCCGGGAGTACGGGCTCAACTCTAAGGGTGGGTTCCCTTTGCACAGACGCGCAGCTGCGTACTGCTGTGTCCTCCTCGGCTCTCTGCCAGTGAAAACTTGCTGCAAAGTTCTGCTTATCCACAAACTTCAGCTACCACCACAATGATGACATCTGTGTCTAAGGCAGCTAACTCCCAGAAACCCATTATATAAAGCTTCTTTGGGTACCCTGTAGTATTTCTTTTCTCAACAATGCTGCTAGCTTTGATTTAGACTCCTAGGTTGGCATTCTAGTCATCTGGGACCCATATTCTTGCTAAGCCCCTACTACAAAATAAGAAAAAAAGTAGAGAACTCAGGTTAGAACTGAGCAAATACTAGAACAAATTTTCCTAAATAAGACTTTGGAGAAATGTTCGTGACTCATTTGCATTTTCCTGAGCTTTTGCCTTCTTCAGATCATTTCAAGTGAAAATATATACCAATATTTTATTTGTATTTTTGATTGCAAGCACATCCTCAGTGCATTCCATCCTGCTTTGCCAAGGGAAGAAATATAATGTGACTGTGATAACTAGCCAAGACAGAGGGAAAGGTAGAGTTTCAATATTTGCAACATGCAGTCATGAATTGTTTGCAGAGGGAAAAAAACATTTGTGAATGAAATGTGCTCTTCATTTGGAGCATCTGTGCACAAAAGGTCATAAAATTCAAGGATTAATTAATCCTGGTTATATATTTAGCTTAGCTCTTTTAAGATGTAAATGTGAAGAGCCACAGATGGGATGCTCTTAACAGACATCTCCAGGTCCAGACCAGAGGAGTCGTTAAGGTTGACATCATTTGGAAAGTTTCCCTCCGCTGGCCTACCAGGATTGCCCTCTTTTCTTCTACTATGCGCGGTCCAGCCCTGGGTCAGCATTCCTCAGAAAATGGGGGATTTGCAGTTGCTTAGGTTTCACAATATAAACTTATGTTTCACTGTGCTAAAGTTTGCGTTATGAAGGAAAAGAAAAACATAATTCCTGCACGCAGATGTCACGTTTTATCTACAACAGAACACTTCTGGAGGAGGTGGAGAAATAAATGCCTGGGATTTTTTTTTTGAGGTAGGGGTGGGGATTGCATTTGCCTACTTCTTTTTTCAGCATTAAGGCCAGCAACTTTCTGGCCTTATTAAGATCAGAGAAAACTTTTTAAAGGCTTCCAAGAGCCTAGAAGTTCACATTATTCCTTCTTTCTGTTGTTAAAATAAAACGTTTGTAAAGGTTAAGGAAAACAACTCTGTCTCTGAGAAATAATAAAAACACATTTTTAAAGGTTCTTCCCTTTTTCTTTGTCTTGTTAGATGAAGAGCAGCTAAATAACTAAATGTCACGCTTTGTATGAAACTATCCTAATGCTGAATGAATGATTTTTCAAGTGCTTTAAAAAAAAACCAACCCTAAGATAATAATTAGAAACCTTTGAAAAGATTAGTTTGTCATTACACACTAGAAGACTGCCTTGAATCCCAAGATTTCCAGAACAAAAGTTTTGGGATAGCTTTATTTGACAAGCCAAGCTTTCAGAATTTGTAAATTCTGTAAACTTCATCTTTCTTTTCCTTTATTGTTCTCCTGGAAAATTCCATAGCAAAACACATGTTACTGAAAAGCAACAAGTGATATAGAGTAAAAGGGCTAAATGGTAATAAAGCCAGAAAAAACAAATGTTAAAAGTTACGAAGTTTTGCTCCCTTGTCAGCTCAGTGTTCTCCTTTATTTTAGTTCTATAATTCTCATTAAATATGAGCAATGTGTTATAATTTTCAAGCACTTAGGTTGCATTTTTTTTTTTCATTTCCTGAAGCTTTGTCACCTTAATCGTGAAATGGTAATGTAGCATTGCAAAAGATTTTCAAGCTTTCTGATGCTGTATTATGCTCTATTTTTGCATTTCTCTATGACAAAATTAATGAATTAATAAATTACTCTCAATCCATAAATTGAGGCTTGGAGCTAGGGAATCGGCACCAGAGCTGGCAGCTGGATGTTAAAACCAGGAGCCACAGCAGAGGTGGGTGTGCCGGTTGTCTAGCCCCGAGACTCCCCTCACCCAACGCAGAGCCCCTCGGGGAAGCCTCGCCGCTGCTCTTCACAAAGGCTTCTGGCTTCAGCTCCACTTAGCTCCAGTTAAGCCTCTTCAGGAGCTGAACGAATGAGCTCCAAACTTAATACTTCAGCGACTGAGACAGACACAGTGCCAAAGGTTTCTCTTGTTTCTTTTTTGTACTTAATATGCAAAACTTAGTTAACATTATAAATGTGTCACATCTCAGATGCTTCCTGTCAATTCACCTTCACTTTTCATATACAGCTACACTGGATAAATGTATACACTTGTGTTGCCAGAAGTAGATCAAATATTTTTCCTTTGCTACCTTCTTAATTCTATTTTCAATATTAATGTTGTACTCCAAATAGATCAGTTGAAGAAATTAATCAGTGAAAGGAAGAAAAAATATCACGCGTAAGGAAAATGAATTATAAACACAGGCTTATCCTCCTCAAGCTTAAGGAAAACAGCTAACCAAACATTGCTTCTGGTCAGGAAATTATCTTGTTCATAAATACCAATTTAAATGTCATTCTTCCCCAATGAGTTTGAGTTCTGGAAGGGTGAATGAAGGGCATGTTTCCGATACGTCACAAGCACTTGATCATGAGCGATGGGTTCAATGGCCTCTGACTGACAGCAGGAGCACACCGTGGCAACCTTTGGCGTGGATTTAAAGGATGCTCACCAGAATTATCCGGGAATGGCTAACCCTGCACGACCACACCTGCAAGAAACTACGGCTCCCTTTCACAGGACTAACCAAGTTTAGCCTTGTCACATGGAGAGAAATTATGGCAAGATGTAAATGCAGACAGGATGATTTACAGAGTAATCAATATTTTCTTTTAGCTTATTTGCTGTGACTTTTGACAGTGGGCTCTAATAAAAGCATGTGGGCAGCCAGACTAAAAGAATATGAAACTGCTTGGGAGGCTGGGAGTCAGTTAACATGATCAAATTTGAGAGACATCTCATTGAGTGTTGGAAAGGCCCTACTGGCTGATGTTTTCAGGAAATTGCCTACATCATCCTAAACACAATTAACTCAAAGGTAATACTGTTTAGCTGCCAGGCTTGCAACGGCTGGGATTTTCCAAAGGGAAGATTTTTGAGAAAAGTATTTTTATTAAAAACAGTAACATGGCCTCGTGTTCTTACTCATGATTTCTCTGATCTTATCATAAAGTTCAAGAGAAGCCACTTGAAGAGATAAAAATATTACAAGCTGATGAAGCAGTTTCAGTAAGGCCAAAAAGGGAGACAAATGCCCAAAAAGGAAGGCTGAACATCTGCAGAAATTTGATGCTAAAACTATGCTAAAACTGTGATAAGTTACGTCTGCATCCCACATATGCAAATAAAACCACACTAGACTAGAGGAGAAGAAACAGACTGATGGTCTTGACCCTAAATATCACATACTAAAAATTCAGAAACATAGCAAATACGGGCAGACAGGCACATACACCGAGGGACTATCATGAATGCGTCGATACGTCCCGGTCAGATGCTGGTAACTCTGCCAAGTATTAAAAGTCTGTTAATGCACTTCTCAATAAGCCTCAGGACATATGCAGAAAATAATGCTTTTAAAGTATTATAGTCTTAATCATCAATCATGGTGCATTCCTGTTTTGTTTGTTTGCTCGTTTCTGTCTTGGGTGACAATATGAAGGATTATCTTTTGGTGAGAGAATAAAACCAAGACATAAATGTTAATATTAAATTTTCATTCTGTGAAAAAACTATTTAAAAAAATACGGCGATTTTGTGATTAGGACTAGGGTTCGAAATCTGAGTCAAGCCCCAGCCCCTTCTGACCTTGGCCAGGTCACATGCCAGTCCCTCTACCATCCATATAAAATGCTTCCTAACCCGCAGACTCATGTTGCAAAAATATAAGTATTTTTTAATACAAAGTCACGAGATGCAGATGATGGAAGGCACGCATGTACCCAGCTAGGCAGAAAGGAAGTCTCTGAGGCACTTCCATGCACAGCCATACTGCATAACTGAAAAACAAAGCAGAGAAACAAGAGTGAAACAGCGAGGTGTCCATGCTCAGGTAGCCACAGGTTATTCTCTTCTTAGCTCAGCGGCAAAACCCACAGCTCCACCCAGCTACCAGCTTCTGTCCGTGGGGTTTCAGACACCACGGATTCAAACATTTCACTTGTTAAGGAGAAATGAAGCAGCAGCAGCTCTGCACATGTACATTTGTTTAAAATTATTTTGAAATTCTTTATTCACCCAGGGTCATTATCATTACTTTCAGCTGCAGCCACTGCGTATGTAAAACTGGAATCTTAATTTATTCCAGGAGGCTCTGACAGAGTGGCAAAACCAGCCATAATTGGCTTGCTCGAGAAGAAAGAGCAGTGATGATATATATAATAGATGTGCTGCAAAACAATGACAACACGGTATGGTGTTATAGTAATACAAATAACCCCTTTTTAATACGACTCAGTTTGCAACATTCATTATTCTAGAGATTCTGCAGTCGACAATGCAGCAAAATGCAGACAGACGTGTAAACAGATGCAGCGATGATGTATGTTTGCTGTCATTAATTTAACACAGGCAACTGACCTAGTCAAATAGCACTTAATGTTACATAAAATTTGCTGAGTGGTTTCTGAGTGTACTCTGCTAGATGCTGGTTTGACCGTAACGGTATCTTATTAAAAATAAGTACAGATGCACCTCAAGAGCCTACTTGAAAAACTACTTTTATAAATAGGCCCAACTCTGCAATCAAGCTTCTGCTCTTATAAGTGGAAACTATACCATGTATTTTAAATTAGAAATTAACTAAGCTATCATCTATAAAACAGCTGTTAGAAGAATGCATTGGGACTGACATCGGCTGAGGTCCAGTAGACTGTTATCCAATTGAAAGGATAAAAGAAACGAAAGAGTTTTGCAATATATTAATGTAATTGAATGTATAATCATCTTCAAAGAAACCAAACTTTCTAATACATTGTGTACAAGAGGCCACCTTATTCACTAGAAGGTGCTCTCCTTCACCAGAGAGCAGAAATTCCTTTATGAAGAGACAGGAAGATTCTTTTCCCATCTAAGTAAACCTGAAAAAAAGTGAGAAATAACAGAACACTGCAAATATGATGTTAACATTATAGAAAATTCTTTCAAATGCATGGCCAAAGTTTACTCCCACCTACCCACAGCCAAAAATACCTGTAATTGGTCAAACTATTACCAAAAACCTAGAGACCAATGAATTAATAGTGACTTGCTACAGAATCGCTACAAGTAGCAAGGACCATCATGAAGCAGTCCTTATCTTCCCACGCTCGCATTGCCCCCCTTACCCAGTTTGGATTTATCTAACCTGAAATCACATCTAGTCAGGGATCAAATTCTGAAGAAGGCTGTGACCATCCCATAGTCCGTGCCTGCGAGCCTCTCCAGAAATGCACCGGACAGTCAGCTCCCCACCAGGCCCCTGAGGCTGCTGATGCACACCGATTCAAACCAGCTAAAAATCTGCCTTTGGTTTACTTTTTCTCTTCAGCTGCACCCGCATGCTATGGCACTGCGTGAGTAAATGTGCAGGACACAGTACCAACGGGACAAGCATCGCGTATTAGGGGACAGTAGGTGGCCCCACAGCCTCTTGCAGTGATCTGCTCCCACATTCATCGCAACGCATTAACTAAGTGCAATCACTGAGAAACACTGGCTAGTCCTCACAACCAACAGCAGACTCAAACCTGCAAGGCAAGAGGCCGTGACAGCATCCTCATTTGTTACTCAATAGAAAAGGGGACATTCAGCCTCATGCTGAGGTATTCCAAGCTTTCAAAGCCTTACCAACCTTGGTTCACAAGCATTAGAAGGTGGTAACACAACTACAAAGAAAATGAATGACTGGTTCACGTTATACAGATGTTTCCACAGTTTTCATGAGGTTAAAAATAAACAGGATAGTAAGAGAATGCAAAGAAACATTTTTCAACATGAGCAGCAAAATGCAGTACTGAATGAGTGCGGGCTGATGAGCATGCCAGTCTGCAGAGGAACTCTTTTAGGAGAAAGGAGGGCTTGCACATGGGGAAACCTTCACTGTGCACACTGCATATATTATAGTTACAGGCATTTCCAATAACACGAAGGTTAGGTTCAAGGGCACTTCCAGGGAGAGGTAAAGATGAGGAGAAAACTAGCAAGGATTCATCTGTGCAGGCATTTTCAACAACAAACCAATTATCTGTATGTTTATTATAAATTCTCACCATGCTTCTGAGGCCCAACCTCACATCATTGGCCATCTCCAGATAGAAAGGGAAAGGAAGATGTGGGGAGAAAAAACAGGATCAAGATAGTGAGGCTAAAAACGTAATTCATATTTCACTCTTTTTAGCAAATATATACTTATTACTTCTTACACTTCTGGTTTGAAATAGCAAATTCTAAGCACTGCAACCAAAGAGGATGGCCCTGAAGAGGGTGGTGTTTTCAGAATTCAACTACATCTGGACTGACCCTGTGAAGTGTCAGATTATTCTTTTACAAAATAAAGATTAAATTCAACAAGGTTCTGTTCCAAAACTCACTAAAAATTAATGGATTCTTTACATTGCTTTACACGGTTTTTAAATCCTAAATTATTATCTAGTCCATAAGGGATGTAATTTTTCACTCTGCTGAGCCTAAAGTAAAGCAATGCTACCCTTTAACACTCTGAGTCACTCTACTGGAGCATCAGGCATAACAGATTCCTCTGTCATCACCCTTCTTCACCATTCCAGCCTAGCCAAATCCAAGTTTTGAAAGTTCCCTTTTTTTTTGCTATTATGCCAGGAGTACAAGAGAGAGCTGGCACAGGAGTCTGAAGGAGTTGCTTCTACAACCTGTTTGATGCCCAGCAGTAGTTACCTTGCAAAGCCTCTCCTCTCCACTCCACCTATGCAAAAGCCTTAGAAAACTCTTAGTCCTGACTATTAGCCACAAATATTTTAATTAAAAACTGAATTTTGAGAAGGCTTCTGCACCCCCATTCAGGGCTATATTTTGGAAACTGCCCAATCTCTTACTGTACATGAGAAAAGATGTGTCCAGCCAAATCATTAACAGCTCAGCATAATAAAAATCTGGCCACCAGTTTCCAAAAAGAGAATTCCTGGATACTGAATACTTCTGAAGAAATAGGACTTGTTATGCTGAGTAAGTCCATGCAGGTCTTTTCTACATATGTGCTTATAAATATGGTTCTGAACTTACGGAAAATCATAACCAAACCATCAAGGTTTTTTTTTTTTAAATATATATGAAGTTTTCCCACAATATTAGTACTTGTGATTCCTTAGTATTTTGTTAACATTGAGCACAGGTTATTTCAGGTATTATAAAATTATTTAAATTAAACAGAAAATAGATTTATAAATTGCTTAATATTATTGTATAGTAAGTTCAATCTTCAGCAAATCACTTCAATGAACATGTAACTTCCAGTTTATGCTTTACACATGTTGGTTTCAAGGAAACTCAAGTTTGATCCCACACCATGAAAATGAAGGGAAGTGTTCTGGTGATCTGGGTGAGATAAGGATCGAACTCTTACTTAATTTTACATACATGTTTCAATGCTTAGTTGGATCAAGGCCTAAGACATTTTACAAACCACAAAAATGTAAAAAAATATTGAGAAAAGTCGTATTTTATGATTTTTATTTTAAACTTTTACTGATTTTGTTATTACTGAACATTCAATATTCCCTTCAAAAAGTCAAATTTAAAATACCACTGTAGGCTGATACACAAACATTAGCTCTGTAAACATTGTGTGAAGAATCTAAACGAATCTGACACATTAAGGCTCCAATTCAGTAAATTACACAAGCTCATGCCAAGCACATGAGTAGCCACAGAAATTCTCTGGGACAGGTGATGTAAGCAAGTACTTAAATTCATTACCAAACTGGAACTTTAAACAGGTTGCTTCTTTCCAACTTCTCTGAATGGCAACACTCATGTTTTAAGCTTATTTATGTTCAGTATTCCCCCCCACCCCGAGGTTCATGCTGAGTAAGTCCAGATTATATCCCTAAGAAACCCGTTAGCAGGGTTTTCTTACATGACTGAGAGAAAAATTAAACCAAACACAAAAATCCCTTCCTTGCAGCTCGGGAAATATGCTGGAACCAAACTTGAATGCTTCAATACTGCTTTGGGTAGCAGAAGCCTGGGCCTGGTGTCATTAATCACAGGGATGACATGTCACTTTTAAATCCATTACAGCCTTGACCTAAATCTATGGAGATCAATAGCAAGAGTTGACTGATTTCATCGGATTCTGGATGAGCACACTGTCTATGACCAGATATTACAGAATATCTGCTTCACTGGTAGGGACCTCTAAGGAGAAAATCTTATTTCTTCACTCATGTAAAAAAACAAGACTGAGTTAGTTATGATGCCCTTCCAGCTATTATCAGTTTCTATACAAGGCAATTTATGTATTGTATCCTCCTCTTTTTTTTTTTCTTTTTTTTTTTCTTTTTTTCCTTTAACTGATTCTACCAGCTTATACTTTATCATCAAACAACATTAAACTTGCATTTTGGGATGACTGATTCCTAACACTGTTTTGCTGATTTAAAAATGCTAGTTAAATGAAGTTTCTCAGCTTATATTCAAAGCTAGTTTGAAACTGAATTTATAGATGGCATTAAAATGTATTATTTTGCCAGTGTTTGCATTATTTATTTTCCCCGAAAAACTTTATTTATTCTTAGAAAAGTAGAATACAATACAGTGGTACAAACAAATGATCATTTATATGCAACTGAGCAAAAAATGTACAAAGATTTCAGATATGTCATAAAAATACAGAAAAAATAATTTAAAATAAAAACAAGATAAAATATAGAGGACATGCAATGAAGGGAAAATAAAATATCAGTTTGATGATCTCATGTTTCCTTTCACTCTCAAAAGGAACCATCCCGGTGGAAATCAAATTGTCAAATAAAAGATAACACCACAAAGGAGACAAGGTAAATGAAGTGACAAAGAAAAAGACAAGGAAAGTGAAAATAATGGTGAAAGCATAAGACTCTTTAATAATCAAAAACAACACTGCTGACACCATGCTGAAGGTATGGAAGCCTCGATTGCCATGGAATAATATCTGGTTGGAGAACTGAAGTGAGATGGATAGGGTGCAAACCGCAATTCTTAGCAGTGACAAATTTTGATCCATTGGACTCGTATCTGCTAGCTCATATTTCCACTTCTAAGGTACACTGGGTCTCATAGTCTTCCAACACCAGGGAAGAGCCCTAGTGGGTAACTTTCACGACTGCTAAAGCTGGAAATATGGATTTTTGAGGTAGGCTGGAATTTGCATATCACTGAACATGGAAACAGGGGCACTTAAGGCAGATCGTACAAGGCTGTCCTGGCCAGAGATAAAGGTTTTCTTTCTTTCATCCTGCACACTGACAATATATTTGTGATAATTTTTAGAGCAATTTTGCTAACTGCCACTATCTTATAGAACTAGAAGGTATTGCAGAGTCTAGACTTTCTGAGATTCAATAACATTTAAAACATTATTAAGCTTGGAGTAGCAGGAAACAAGAATGGTAAGATGCTGTTACGGGTACACAAGTCTGTTCCCACTTTGGACAGTACCTGAATTACTGCTTCCTTTCAATCATTCAAACATAAAAAGTGAGAACAGAAAAGTGAAAAGAGTCTGTTGAATAAAATGATTTTCAAGAAGCATGACAAAGTTAAGAAATCGCAAACTAAGCTGTGAAGACTGTGATTGTTAATGAATTATAAATTTGACACAAGTTATGAGACAATATCTAGTAGCAACTCAGAAGGTGGAAAATGATGCTATTCCTTATCCTGTAAAACCCCAAAATCTTCATGCACTACAAAATTGCAAACACACTGGGTACAGTTTCTTGAAACACTCATGTTGCTAGGAGTAGCACAGCTGGTCTGGAGAAAACACATCTCTGATTTATGATATACGTTATCTGAGCTAAGAAAGAATCAAACGAAGAATTTCCTGAGATCATTCTAACATTGTCTTTTAAGAGCTATATTAACAATAAGTGAATCAATATCACCTTCCAGGGAAGATACAACAAGTATTAATTCCCAGCAGAAAAATCATCCTGTGTAAGTGACTAATTTTCTATGATGTGGGGTTGCCTGTTAATTTTTTTTTTGTGAATACATTTTGCACACAGTAAAAAATATGGGAATTTAACTTTCTTTCCATGAATAATATAACAGTTTATCTTTGCTTCTAAGTTTTCATTGTTTTGGAGTATGGTATGTGGATGAACTAGGAGTGCTTTCTTAATAGTTCTGAGGAGATCTCAGAAGTAATAATCTTCAAGGGGAATAGTACATCACAATAAGACATAGCTGATAAAGCACAGAGAATGCCGGGGAGTCTGTTGCAGTAAGCAGTTACACTTCATCATAATGACAATGAAGATTTGAAAACTGTCTTTCAGTGTGTCAAATGGAATAAAAGATAGCAACAACCTGATGATGTGGTGAAGCCCTTGGCAGTTAAATGATCCAAATTATATTATAGCTTACTGATATCAGGAAATAAATGCATAGGACTCATACCAAAAGATATAGAAATCCAGAGGTAATTATTGAAAGCTTGACATTTCTATGGTACCAGGTTTCAATAACTTTATCTGATTGCTCAGTTATTCAAAAGGGACACAGAGTGACTGAACAGATTCCAGAATAAATATTAATTTTCATTTTTTTATTTCACACCTCCCCAAATTTCTGAAGCCTATATAAGTCAAAAGATTAGGAATCGGTATTGCAGGCTGAGTAGCAGCTGTGCAAATTCAAGATTTTAACGCATAGAGATAGATGTATGAGCTGGCTAAATTTCACTGTGGATATAGGCTGCCTGGTTATTAACAATAATTAGAGGAGGATGATTATAAATTCTAGAAAATCTGATTTGAAAAAGACAACCAAATGTAAATTTTCCTGTATTAGAAAATAATGCAGACATTTAAACATTACTAGATACCTTTCCAACTTTGATTACAAACTTGAGCCCTAATAGAAGAATATGGCATGGTGTGGCAGCTATACATTTTTCCTGATGTTGGAGCTAATCTTTCGTTAATCTGATTTGATAAGGATTAAATGAGGAATTAAAAGCGATAACATTAAGATTTTTACAGCAGAACTCATTAGAAACATTTTTACAAATCTACTTCAAATAAAATAAAAATTCTTTGTGTCAACATCCTGAAAAGGAAAAATCAACCCAGCCTTCACTTATAGCATGAAATTTCACTATTTCTTGCATAATAGAACTCCGAACCAATGGCAACTGTGTTTCGGGGAAAGTAAAAGAAGTCCATCTTTCCTGGAGGTTTATCTTAACGTGCAAACTTAATGGGTAGAAAGAATACTATTTTTTTAATTGGGTGGGGCAGATTTGCTTTGTATGCAAACAATGTAAAAAATATTCCAATTGGAAGTAGTCTTCATCTGACATATCTGACATCCTCTTCCTATAAAGTCTCTACCAATGCAGATCAGATTAATGTCACAGTCCAAGTTATGCTGTCAGGCTTCAAAAAATAAGCTTCCTGTTCCTCCCAGTTACGTAGTTAACACTACACTTTTCACTCTCATTGTAATGATGAGTTGTGATATACACCATAAAGACATCTCAGTCCTTGAACACCCCAATGTATTGGCTCACGCTAACTTCCATAAAAGCCGAAGGAATACAATGTGGAAGAGGAAAAGACAACAACCTGGCAAATATCAACACCTTAATGTCAGGTGAAAACATTTCTCCAATTTTAATGACTGCTGTGCACGTTCTTCCAACCACAGACTTCACAAACCCTCGACATACAAAATGATAGTCTCTAAAAAAATCCTTTCTCTCTCTCTCCAGCAAGCTGCATGGCTGCCCAACCCTGTCATAAATCTGCCAGAGCAGTCGTGCATCCATCTTCCCAACATCTGTTTTTTGAGCTGGCAATCCTTGGCATGATACAGCCTACCGAGAGGGTCAAGTCAAAGAGACAAAGTTACGCAGGGGCTCCGCAAGTTATGACAACTCCTCATTCAATCCTGAGCCCACTGTAATTTTCTACAATGAATTAAAAAAGCTCCTAAAAGGGTAAGGGTCACAGAAGCCAGACACGGCCTCCTTGTCCTTTGCCTCATGAGGTGACTTCTGCACGAGGTGACCACCAAAGTCTATCTTAGGCTGCGGGGAAATCGGCCCCTGCCGTGACCCTCCACAAGCTCTGCACTTCACAGAAGGAAACGGCTGAGAGGCCATTTTGGGGTGACATGACAACACTCGTGCTTTGCCAAGGCCTTCCCAAAAGCAGAACACCTGCAGCGTGACTGAAGTTACTGAACTAAGGACTTGGCTGGAGTATCAGACGCAGCTAGGAGGCAGATTTTAATGTTCTGTATTCGCTATGCGTGCCGTACCTCCTGCTGTAGAAACGCTAGCTAACACAGAAGTGAGACAGCCCAAACGCACTCCTCCTGGAGACCAAATCCTCTTCTTGCTTTTGGTCCCCTAAGCAATGCTCAGCCACTCAACAGGGGCGTCCCCAGGACTCAACGCTCCCCTCATCCCTGGATCCCGTCCTCTCCAAAGTTTTGAAACTTGGTTCTCCTCAATACATCTAAAACCGGCCGGCAGAAAATAACGTTTAGGCCGTAACCACGACGTGGCTGCGCCACGGTTAAGCAGAGGATCCCTGCAGACCCTGCCCGTCCGTGGCGCTGGGCGTCCGTCACCCCGCCGTCCGGCTGCCCCGGCCTGCCCCAGAGGTGTTTCCAGCCGCCTGCCTTTCACCGCACCCAGCTGTCCTCCTTACGCTTTCCTCCGGGCCGGCCCGGCCTGTGAGCCCTCGCCCTCGCGCCCTCGCCTCGGGACAGGCACTTTCTCTGTCGGCCGTGACACGGACTTGGGGCCGGGCTCCCGCTGGCTCCGCGCCCCCTCCCAGGGCAGCACCCGCCTCTCCCCAGAAAAATCCTTTGCGCCGTGCCCGGGGTCGTGCCTGCTCTAAGGGCACAGCTCACCTGCCCAGGTACGGCTTTACCCTGCAGGTAACACTGGGATACTTTAAAAAATGGAAGCTTAGAAGTATTCTATTGTTTGTCGCAGAAACTGTACAGAGTAACCCTAATAATGCACTGGAGGGAAAGGGAGGAGGAGAGGGATGGGAAGGGGAGAAAAGAGGGGATGGGGTAGGCATGGTCTGTGATAATCCTCCTTACAGACAGAAAAAGAGAAATGAGGGGAATGGGCAAAAAGAAAATACTTAAACTCAGGAAGACCGAACCTTTTCCAGAGATGGAAACTGAGCTTTTAAAACTCCTTGCAATAAAAGAGTGAATTATTTCACCTATATGGAACTCGGCCTTTGGGGCACGTTTTCATCTCACTCTACAAAGGTGCAGCAAGGCGAGTGCCTGCGCGTGCAGAGGGCAGCGCGCTGCGAGCGCGGCACGACGAGTGCCCGTGCACGGGCAGTGCGGGAACGCCTCAGGGACGTGCCCGTGCGGGCCCCTTGCCCTGCCAGGCTGTCGCGGCACGCAGCGACCCGGCGGCTGCTCGGGCTCAGCACTGCCAACCTGGAGCGGGGCTCTGGCGTTACGTGACAGCAGGAGGGCAAAACGCTACAGTACTTAACCGAAGAGTAATTAAGTATGCACTTCTGTTCGTATGAAAGATTCTTTATAAGCAAGAGTACCTACTCGTGCTCTCCCTGTGCCTGCTTTTGGAGTGCTGCGTCGTGCAAAGCGGAGACATGCTTCCTTTTGCCAAAATTTCCCTTTCGCTATTGTACGTTGCGCAGCCACAGGCCAGCGACTTTGCAGCTTCATCCCACAAACATGGTACAGATGTTTATCACCGAGCACTGGATGGATGAATTCAAATGGGAGAAGCAGGAGCTCAGAAGAATGGAATCTTACTGATAAATATTTCACACCTTTACAGACTGCAACATACGTCTTCAGATCCCATTTTCCAGAACTGCTTACAGGTGATAGGAACGTCAATTAGTGTAGTACTCCTGGCAGCCTGAGAACATAGATTGGAATTGATGGCCTATGTACTATTTTCCAGCTGTAGTGCAGCTCGCTGCTATTATTTGCTTGTAATAAACATCTGTTCCAATATGAAAGCACCTACAAATGCCTCAGTATCTCCAAAAATACAAGAGGTTAGTTTGTTAAACATTTAATCTATGTAAACAAATACAGGCTTCATGCAAGACAGATCTGAGTATGGACTGCTTATTCTATCATAGCATTGCTATTACTCGCTGCTGCACATGAAAACGTCAAAACCAAGAAATTCTCAGATACGTTTTCCTAGGTAAAACAGGTCATATGAAGGTCAGTTTACTCAGAGGCTCCTACTTTTAAAAATATAATTGATTTCAAAAGAAAGGAAGCATTTAAACAGTGTCATGGCAATATGGCTTACTCAATACCTAGCTGGTTGATTTGCAATTGCTTATGTACCTCTTCAAACTCAGCCTAGGTCAGCCATGAAGGAAAAGAGCTACCAGCTGCTGGCAGCCGCACAGCCTGCGCAGGATGGACGTGGCTCTCACGGCCGATGGATGGGGTCTCAGATCAGAGAAAACGTTACCGCAGATGGCACAACCGTGTGCCCGTGACTGGCCTCCCCGTCACTCACAGCAGAGAGGCCGAGGGCATGTTTCTGAACTACTCTCTTACCCCTAAAGGTGGTCTCTCCAGGTCAGGGTTGAGGCACATTGGTGGGGCAATGTGGGGAAGTTTGCACTGCTGCTGCCCATGCTGTATCTGCTCTATAAATAAATAGAGGACTTTAGTCTCCAGGGCTGTCAGTTTGGCACCTTCCATGTGCACAAAAGACATGGTTTGTTTTTTTTTTTTTTATTTGTTTAGAAGCAACCACCCAAAAAGTTATATGCAAAGCTTAGTATGGCGAATCAAAATAAATCAAATTTATTGTATGAGAGCACCTAAAATCCCACAACTTCCACTTGCTCTCTCTTTCTTTTGTGTTTTCTACTTTTAATTGTGATAAGAATAAAAGTTATGGACCTCTTTCGGTGTTTCTTGATGACAACGGTTGCTGTTCCACCACAACTCCAATGCTGCCACCAAGCATGCAAGAAGAAGGCCTATTGCTAAAATGCAGAAAACTCCTGCAAAACTGTGAAGCTTGAGTGCCTTCCCATCTGTCTGTGCATTGGTATGGCTATTCAGGTCACAACGTCCCATCCGTGGCCACCATTTCTGTTTAAGAACATCCAAATCTCCAGTTTCTTGCAACTCTAAGATCCTGCAGAAATTTCAAAAGACAGGTATTAGGTTCAGTGATACTTTTTCACGGTTTTTTAGTCTTTTCCGTATGTCACATGACTCTTAAATCTACTGTCCCACGGCTCAAAACTCCATCCCACCACCACCACCATGTAGTATGCTTCATCTGAAACTCTGTTATACCAGGATTTCTTTCTACTCACAGCAGCAGGTAAACTCCACTGAGTAACATTAGAAAAAGAAGAGACTGTCAAAAATTCCACTGCGATGCAGGAAGCATTTCCAAGGGAAATCACCATATTCCAGTTAGTCATGGCTGGTCTGGCTACATTCAGCTGCAACAGCTGGTCCCACTAGCAAAATGCTCAACCCACTCCACTGCTGCTCTCCCACAATAATTTCAAAATCATGTGAGACTAAACACACTACTATTTGTGTGCCACTTAATACAAATCTGTTTAAGCAGCGACCAACTCATTTACTTCAGGAAATGTAGTTTATTCAAAAGGATTTTACTTCAATGCTGTTACTTCATGCCTGAATTACTGTGTTAACAGTTACTAATTAATCATTGTTTTGCCTCTTGTGAAGTGTCCCTTCTCTCCATGAATGATTCATTTCGGATTTGGTTTGATAACTGGTTCAGCTGTTTACTAACAATCTTTTCTCTTGAGGCAGCTTTGTCTCTGGTTGTGCAGCTGGAGCTTTACCCCTTTTTATAAAGAAGGAGTGAGACGAGGAAATCTTGCTTCAGCTCCCTGCCCGGAGCGGAGCACCCGCTCACCTTCTGCTATGGCCACACATGCCTGCACAACTGCATGTCTTCATTTCAGTCTATACATTCACGTGAAAAAGATATTGCTAGCTGATAGCTCAGAGATCCCTAAATGGCATAGTCTTAGAGTCTCATAGGTTTAGCAATCCCACGCAATACTCCGTAATTCTTGTTTTCCTGCACCGTTGTGAGTCTTCAACCTGCCTCTCCAACCTAAAGGATAAACATGGGCATTACTACTTGCTTACTGTAGGGAGCAACACGCTGCGTCATAGCCTGGAAAATGTAGCGTGAATCAAAGATCTCTCTTCAACCTCTCCCCTAGCTCATACAAAGCTGTGAGGTCATCAGCCCTTTTTCTGCCAGTGGCAGCGCTGCCTGGAGGTGTGAGGCCACACGCCACCTCCAGTCTCCTCCTCCCTAAGCAGATGCATGTGGAGCAGAAGCAGCAGCTTTGTTGAAGCCTGAACCCATCACCTCTCTGCTGTCGCTTGTTCACTGTCCTTTATTCAACAATTGGCCGGAATTAACGTGAACCACAAACAGTTGCTGGTTGTGAAAAGGAATCCTGTAAAACGAGCTTTGCTTCTGTTTACCTCTGGGAGAAAAGATCTCTGTAGGGGCTTCCATGCTGGAGTGCTATCCCGTATCCTTTGCTGCTGATGCTGTTTCCAATGACTGTCACAGAGCATTCATCATCCGTCAGCGCAGCGTATTCCACCACCGTCACATCCCACAGGAAAGCATAGTTTCCTTTCTTTGCCTGTAAATACAGCATGAACACAACACAATCTAAACTAAACTACATTTCTAGGTAGGACAAAGCCCAAGCAATCGAACAAACCCTGAGTTGGTCATTGCTCCCTGGTGGTATTTCATTAGGTCACAGTTTATCTGTAGACCTCCAACATGTAAGTGCATTTCCAAGGCTCTTCCCTCCCAGCAGTACCTCATCTACTTCCATTTTTAATAGGAATACATAGGACAACATAGCCAACTGTAAGCATAAGCAAGGCTTACATACCAGATTATTAATTATAAATGAAAGCTATTGCCTTAGCTGAAAAATTTGATGTATATTTTGTAGGAGATGTGGAGTGTGACCGGTTCCATACATTCATGTAACTAGATGAGTAGAGTATAAGCAGTAAGTGGTGCTTCCTAGTCATCACAGTCATCAAACATCGCAGGTCACATCGCAGCTTTCCTCATAGAAATGTGTAAACAAACACAGCCCCTTCCGAGAGCTATGTTAGTCCTGTAATAAAAGGCATGCTCCGAGCTTAAAGAGTTCCCTCTTTTTTTTCACAGGTAAGAAGAGTCACAAGCATCTCCTATTATCTCAGTTTTGGGACAAATATTGTTTTATTTTAGCACACACCCACACAGATGTCCTTAAATGTCAGCCTTAATTGGGATTCAAACCAATGCCTGCATGCAGTGCATACGATGAATGTAAATCACCTTACTTAACATACGATGTAAGAAACATCTCTGGATAGGGATTCAGTAAAGAAAAAAGTCATCATTTTGTTTGGTTAAAGTAATCATTGGTTTTCTAATATATTTAAGTAGTATGTTTTTAAGTCTCTAGTGAACAGAGCGCAAAGGAACAGATGGGCCGGAACGTCTAATGCAAATAAATGAGTAGTCATGAATGGAGACTTCCAAGACTTTTTTTTTTTTTTTTAAATTTTGAGTCATTTCAGATCTTTCTTTAGGTCAGAACAAAGCAAGGCAGGGAGCTGAAGTCCTGCATATATTTCTTTATGGGAACTGAATCACCAAGCACCCCTAGCAAATGGTTGCAGCTCTGACACAGAATTAGGTCATCCTTCCACATATTTTCCATTTTTGTGTGAGTTTTGAATTCACCTGTAAGCCTGTAGGACTCCCCTAGTTATTATATTATGTTGGATTCCTCAGTTGAACAATTAAGCTAATTTTACTTCACTATATTTTGATATAAAACATAGCTTTCTGAAGCCCCTGACAGTTGTTTAAACACGGCTATAAACTAAATGGGTGAGTTAGCTGCTAGTGGGTAGAATCCCAGGAAACAAAGAATAAAAGTACGTTGTTTGGATTATCTGTAAGCTACTTGCCACAATCCACCTCTTCCCCCCCGTTCCCTCTTATCTGCATCAAAGCATTCAAAGATCCCCAAATTAATTTGCTTCTGAGTTAAACCAGAGTGAAAATGTTATATCCTTCCTCTGCAGTAAGATTTAAAGGAGCCTGTACTGACGACTTTGACAATAATTTTTCATGAAGGGCATGCCACCATTGTGGGTTTGTTTCCACTTGCTCCTTTGCCACCTCCCTGGTCCGTTCACAGTACCAGTAATTAATGCATATCGCCTCAGACAACTATTGCTGCACTAGCACAAAACATCATTGCAATCTAAATTACAGTATGGGCCTTACAGGAGTTATTCAAATAGGAGCCATGGGACTCTACTGCTAAAATCATACGTTGATTTAGCTGACACAACTTATTAAACCAGCATGTTCATAAAAGTATCTCACTTCAATGACGCTGTGTGAAACCAGACCAGAGCAAGACTTCCACATCTGCATTGTAATAGTATACCTGGCTGTCTACCTAAACCAGCAATGGTGGCACAGAGGAGGAAAGAACAAACAAATCACTCTTTACTACATGTGACAGTCAGAAAAGGCTTCATAACCTATCGACACAAGGATGTGTAAAAAATTAAGGATGGCAAGGAAGTGATTCCTCAAGACATCTAGCCTATATTCAGCCAGCAACCTACATTCTTGGAAGCCTAAAATATGCTTTTCGGCGGTATTTTCTGAATGATCATGTACCCAAAACTAACTGGGGGGGGTAGCAGCAAATCCCTGCCTCCTGCTCTTCCTGTGATGGGCTTTAGCGATTCACATTTTCTGCTTCCACACCTGCGATGGTGCTGATAGGCGTCCTGCCCGCTTAGGGACAACAGACAGTGGCATCAGTCCCACTGGTGTTCCTGGCAGGGAAGGGCCATCAGAAGCCCTGGGTTTTGCACATCTCGGGCAGGTTGTGTTCTATGGTAAATGCATAGGGTATTTAAGTACGTAGGCTTTTGCTACCTATGATAGAAGACCATCCAAGTGCATTAAAAATATGTACTCGTGGAACCAAAGACAACAGCAGTTGTTACTGTACACAGAATTTATTCAAAATCCATGTTATTAGAGAACAAAAACTTGCCTGATGGATGTACAGAAAGAGGAGACCCAGAAAGTATTTGGCCTAAATCGCTGTGCTAAAATGTCTCTTGCATTTTTCTGGGGTTTTTTTTGTTTGTTTGTTTGTTTGTTTGTTTGAATTTTACTTTTGGTTTTGGGAGGGGGAGGGTTTGTATGTTTTTTTGTTTTAAAGAGCTGTATCTTTTAGTTGTTTCAGAATTACTCTGTAAATCATCTTTTCAAATTTACAATTTACAAAAGAAGAACACTGTCAACGTCACACATTCCTCATCTTTTTGTTAGTAATACTTGAAGAACACAATCTTCCTCAAATATTCGATTTCAATTATAAGGCAATGTCTAGACAAAAATCACATTATTGATTCTACTTTTCAAGCTTCAGTTTTCTGTACATTATTTTACATAGAAGAGCTTTGTACACTGACTTTCAATGTTGGACAGCATATCTTTTGGAAAAGTCTACTTCTCTTGTGTTTGCAATGTTGCTATCCTATGTCCTACAACCTAAGTGGTCAATAAACAAAGTCTATCAGGTCTCTTCAAATCAATTTTATATTTTTAATGGCATAAATCATTCTAGCCAGTACCATCACATCTGTATTTCCCTGACAGCCTGAGCATTTTAGCATAAACAGGAATCTGAGTTGTAAACTCTTAGTAATGCATACATCTCAACTCTCAGAAATACTGGATGTAAGAGCCTTTCCCTGAATCTCCAAAGATCCCTTTTTTCCTATGGGAAGATGTGTCTCTTCCAAAACATCTTCCACTTGTGTGATTTTCTTCTCTGAAGAGCAGAAACCTCGTGCTCTTGGTGTGTTCATTGCATAGAAAGCTTCCTTATGACCAAATGTTTAGTTGCTGTCTAAATTCTGCACCCTTCACATCCCTGGTAATATCTGTTGTGACAGCTAAGGAGTATCATTTGTTCCATTTAAAGAAAAACTGACAAACTTTGAAAAATGTACCTACAAGACACACAACCACACGCATGCATGTGTGTTTGAGATATATTTACTTTTTATATACCTTCATTAGGCAGGACGTAAAAGCCAAATAAAATCAAATTGACATTTACTTTCAACCAAAAATCAAATCACAACTTTTAAAATGTAGTACTGGAGGTAGGAAGACTAAGAATTGCAGGAAACACCTGGCACTGACCCACGGGACGTGTGAAGGGGAAACCTGTCAAGGCTCCCTACTTGCACATGACACAGACGTACCTACCCACGCAACCAAGTCCTGATCACATTACAGCAAAGATCCACATCCTCAAGCTCTTGCATTCACAGCTCGGCCATCTAAAGCCTGCGCTGTATGTTTTTAGGGCCCAAAATAGGATAAAAATGGTCTAGTGATCAGGCATCATTGCAAAGACACTAGAAACAGAGAGATGGTAAAAGGGAATGTGGCAAATGCCAGCTAAGAATAGGTAAGAGACTGTGTTGGGTTTGCATGGCAAGGTTTTGGTAGCGGGGGGGGCTACAGGGATGGCTTCTGTGAGAAGCTGCCAGAAGATTCCCCTGTGTCCAACAGAGCCAATGTCAGTTGGCTCCAAGATGGACCCACCACTGGCCAAGGCCAAGCCAATCAGCACCTCTGTGATAACATATTTAAGAAGGAAAAAAAACAAACAAACAAAACCAAACCAAAACAAAACAAAAACCAGTTAGAGAGAGCTTTTGCAGCAGGAGAGAGGAGTGAGAAGATGTAAGAAACTCTGCAGACACCAAGGTCAGTGCAGAAGGAAGAGGAGGAGGTGCTCCAG
>VXBL01000835.1:238905-284358 GCA_013400195.1 Aramus guarauna | reverse complement strand
ATTTTATTTCTCATTCCTCTACTCTGTTCTGTTTGGGAATAAATTAGATGAATTTCCTCTCTCTAAGTTCAGTCTGTTTTGCTCGTGACGATAATAAGTGAGTGATCTCTCCCTGTCCTTATCTCGACCCACAAAGCTTCTCGTTACACTTTTTCTTCCCTGTCTGGTGAAGGAGGGGAGCGATGGAGCGGCTCTGGTGGGCACCTGGCCCCAGCCAGGGTCAGCGCACCACAGAGAGCTTGAATAAAGAATGACTGAAATGAAGCACAGAATAATAAGCTAAAATTTATACTTTAGAGTTGTAATTGGCTTTCATATTTTGCTGCTTTGCTATGGCCTTACTGCGACTCTCAGCATGCGGGCATATTACAGAACAAAAAAAAGAAAAAGCTCAGATTTATTCCACCCAGGTGGACCTACTATGGTGGTCTACACCTAAGACACCAGATTTATCTTTGGTTGAAGAGGTTTAAGAAAACAGATTTAAGAAAAAAAGAACCCCCTAGGCAAAACTTATATTTAAAATATTTCTTCTTCACAATCATTAAAAATTAAAAGGCCAAGGAAGATTGCCTCCTAGATATAGGAAGGACCACAAAGAGAATAGTAATACTTCAGAAAAACAGTAAGCAACCTCATAATGTCACTCCTCAACATGGAGGGAGATGGAAGAATATTGTTCCAAAGATCCTGGCTTACTGATGGTAAAATGAGGGGTGTTCAAAGAAGGCATGAAGATTCATAACAACAACTTAAGCAAAGATGAATTTCAGATTAATCACTGATATGTCTGTGATTTCTGTGAAACTTATGAAGAAGCTACCATAGTAAAGACAAAAGTGCAAGAGTAATGCAACACTCATCATTAATTTATTGCCAGAACAGAGTGGCAGTGTAGCTGATCCCATTATATGGCTGGTACCACAGAAATATCAAAAAGTGACCTTTACATTGGCATTAGTGGAATAGTTCAAAAACATGCTTGGATAACATTTATTATCTATAAAAAGTGCTTTAAGAGAAGCAACACAGTTCTAATAGAAATAAAACATGCCATTTAATCCTGTTCAAATGATTTAAAAATAAATGTAATTAAGGAGCCACCAATGGATATAGTATATTCTGGCTTTAAGGAATCATTTGCTTTCACTCCAAAGGCTGATGGGTCAAGAAATGGAGAAATTTATGAGGACCCGTGAAAACATATACATGTTTTACATGTGTATGTTTACAACCACAATTCACAATATAAAATTCATTGTGGACAATAAATTATTGGGAAAACAATAGCTTAAAAAATCCTTATCACTGAACTTTTAAATTACTTTTACTCTCAGTAGAAAAATGAACAGAGGTGACTGTTCCACAAGAAACACTGATTTAAAGTTTAGCATTCATTAAGGGACAGAAACTTTTAGAAGGAAGGAAAAAAGAAGGAATAAACTCCTACTGTATCATTGCCTAAATCAATGATATATTCACATTTTGTACTGTACTTGGTTTTGATCACTTAATCAAAAGTGATACAGATGAAGAGAAGAAAGGATTCAGAGTAATTTTGGCACCAAATCGATTGGACAGGGGAACAAACAGTCTCCACCAAATGAAGGCTTTTAAAAAATACAATAACAATTTAATTCTCCTATTATGTATATAAAAAATATAAATATGTGAATAAATAGGGACCGTATTACTTCATTCATTCAAAGCAAAAATGGCTGCCCAAGGAGAAAAAAGCCACACGTTATTACATACGTTGTGGTAACTAACAATTACCGTGAAGAACTGAATGCCCCCAGGTATTACGCAAACGGTTTGCTGAGATTTACAAATGGCGTTAGAAAGGTGTGCGATTCCGATACCACTGTCCACCTGGGATGAGACGGCAGGAGCCGCCCACGGCACGCTGCTCGGGGATCTTGGCTGCAGCGTGACCCAGAAAGAAACTTTCCATATGCAGCGTTAGTCAACCCTTGTCTGTCCTAGTGCCAGAAAACTCATGCGGCAAAACGGCATTTTAGTACGGACTGGCGATTTGCCTGGTAACCTCCTCTTATGCTGTGCAGAGACATTTTTGAATAGGAGGACGCTTCCCATCTGCAATGCCCACTTTCAACTGCCTCGCGAGCACGACGAAAGCAACTTGCCCCCCTCTTATTTCTGAAACGTCCTTCTGTCGCTCGCGTGCCTTTGCGGTGCATTAATGCCCTTTGCGTGGCCGCACCCGCGCTGCAAAAGCCGCGTGTGCCTTGGCAAGGGGCGAGGGGCACCGTGGCTGCAGGGTCTGCGCCCCGACCACGGACACACCTCTGCCATGGCGACCGACCGCCACAAAAGCTTTCAGGACTTTCTTCCACTATTATCCTTTTGGTTTTAGCCAGCCAAAGGGAGCAGGAAAATCTCCAGGAAATGGAGAGAGGTGAACGGAGTAGAGACAAATACCCGCCTGTACCGTAAATAAGCAGCACTCTCCTGCTTTGCACTGCAGCGGCGTTGCTCTGTTCGTAACTGCAGCTGAACTGCGATGCTGTCTGAAGGGAAGGGGAAGGAGGGGAGAAAGGATAAGAGCAACGACNTTTTTTTTTTTTTTTTTTTTTTTTTTGCATTGTGTCAGGCAAGTCCTTATTCAGAAAAATGTGTTGGGGATCTCTTTAGGCTACAGAGATTTAGATTTCCCATTTCCTATAAAATACACTTTTACGGCACACCGCATCTCTTTCATGCAGCAGTACATGTTTACAGATGGAAAATCCCATTTCCTTTGCTGACATCAGTTCTCCTTTAGAAAAACAGAATTTCTAGCCAGAATACTTGACATGGAAAACTTGTCTGTTTATTCGAAGAGCTCAATGAGCTAGGGAGAGCGACATTTAAACTATAAACACAACCATTTAGTTGACAATGTTATTAAATATTGAGCCCAATTTATGTAGGTGTCTAATCAAATAGCAGCCTTGGTCAGCTTGGGGGACTGGAGTAAATTTGGTTATTGTTAGTGTTAATTGAATGAGCTGATCAAGTTATAGAAAAATCACCCTACAATATTGAAATCAAACTTAATATGAAAAGTTATTATCACACAGATAGGATGGAGCTGCCAGCTCCATACAGACCATGTAATTGGTATTCTAAACAGCCTCCCAATCTACAGCTACATTGCTGGCTTAGGCAAACCTAGCTATCGTGAATGGCAGCAAGCAGTAGGCTTACAGAATAAGAGTATTTACAATCCCATGGCTAAAGAGCATCCACTGAAATAAGAATGGTAAAAAAGAGGAAAAAAAAAAAAAAAAGAAAAGTAAAATACTGTGCATTTCTCTAAGGTAAACTGCTTTATTATTGTTTTTATGCCAAGGTACATAGAAAAGTACTTACTACCTCCTTTAAATGCTAACAAAGTCTCTCAAAATAGAGGCGTCGTTCAGCACTTCGTAAAGTGCTGGGCAGATAAAAAATGAGCACGCTGCAGCCTTTGCTGTTGGCAGGGCTGCCTCCTACCACGGAGGAAAGGCCCTCTGCGCCGAGGGCGGAGGGAGAGCTCAGCTGGGAGATGGGAGGAAAGGAGGGCGAACCAAAACTATTGACCTAGTGCTCCTGTGCGGAGAAGACACAAGAGTGTTTGTATAGGGATTTCGCCCAAAAGTCACACAAACAGTTGGGAATTTTCTGTTAAAGGACTTTGGTTTGGGAAATGGGATGGTCTGTGTTACTGTGTTCACCCCCCTTATGGTGCTGTAAAAACCAGTAAAATTTGGATGCTTTCCCTCTGACTGTTCAGAAAAGGATTCGAAGAAAAAAAAAAAAAAAAAAAACCCAAGCCCCAACTATTTTGTTATTTCCCACTTACAAAAGCATAAAGCCCTAGTAACATACTTATTCAGAATCAGTGTCTCACTGACAACAGAGTAACTCTGATCAAACACTACGTTAATAACAGCTGCTAGCCTGTTTTGGGGGGAAAAAAAAATAAAAAAAAAAAATCAGTTGGCAAATAAAGGGGAGACTTTTCACAAAAGGAGCAGCACCTTAAACTTTCACTGACTGCTTCTGCATCCTTTCTGCCCTAACATGCTCCCGGACATGTGTGGTTTGATGTTATTTACTCTCTGGTTTTGCTGAGCTACCGGATGGGAAGCAGAGAAGAGAGGCAGACTAAGAGTGAGAAAGTGTGGACGTTTGTATTTGTGTGATCTGTTTATCTATCATGGGACTTGGCACGAGGATGAGGGATCTCAAGCCATTATATATCAGTCCTCCAACCCCACATCAATACTCAGTTTCGTCAAAACAAACGTATAGTCATTCCTGAGAGAAATAAAAGTTAGGTGAAAGCGTGGTGACGTGTGAAAGAATATATACATTTTTTTAAAGTTTAGAGTAAAAAAAAATCTTGCATTACATTTCTGTTCTCAGATAAATGAGTATACGCTCAATGAATCTCTTGTTTCTTACTCATGTTTCCCATAAGTTCAGTCCACCGACTCAGAAAAACCCCACTCAAATGAGCAAAGGACAAGAGTCAGTACCTGGATAATGTAAAGAATGGCATTCAAAATGGGATTATCAGAGCTCCCGAGAAACTTTATGGCCAGGTCCAAAGAAGGACTTGTACACTGAAGACTTAGGCAGAGCTAAGGCACTTAAATTCAAAACCATGACCTCAAAATATAATTCTTATCTGCCACAAGTTAGTAAAAGGAACCATGGACAGGCTTTTTTTTTTTTTTATTTTAAAGACTTTGTAGCTGCTTCCCTGTGACTTAATAATATTAACTCCATGCAAACAACATTGATGCAACATAAAAATTAAAGGAAACCCCCGTGATCCAGTCTTACCTTCCTGATGCCTTCAGAAGGGTTCGATACACAATTATCTGCCCCATTATTCTTACTGATAGTCCTCCACAGTTCAGCAAACGTGTTATCCTGCTCCAAAGGGTTTGTCCCTTTTGCTTTAAAGTATTCATACACTGCTGAATCCCTGACTGTACCGTAAGATATATCCATTTGTTTGGACAGATCCTGAAATGTTCTGAAATTCAAGCAATATTGAGATATTAGTATTACACAGTACATTGCCAAGATTTCATTCATTAAATGGTTTCTTTCTAAGTCTGTCATTAGTCAGAAAGCACTTACCCTCACCGAGTAACATTTGCATATCTCTTTCCTCATCATAAAAGATAACCAAGGAGTAATTTAATTGTATTGAGGTCATATGAATTATATGAATATATTAACTATACCTGAGCTCTTTTTCACCCCACTGAAGATTTTTTTTTTTTTTTTTTGACAGATAACATTCACGTTAAATATCACAATACCAAGTTTGCACAAGAATGTAGCGCAATAAAGACTTACTGGAGCATAGGAAAAACTCTGATTATAAATATAAACTTCCAGCCCCATCAGCATCACCAGAAATACCTGGCAGAATTCAGTGGAATTAGTTTGCAGTTACACCAATGCTCCATCTGACTCCAAATCAATACGACTGTTTTAAACAAACAAATAAAAGTCTCACTTCCAATTTCCACTAGGTCTCTCTCTTTTCACAGCCTCTGGTAAAACAGACATTTTTCATTCACACACAGGCCTAACTTTCATTTACTCATCATACCACTCTGGAAGTGTAAATGGGCCTCAACTTGAGTGGCTGTGAATGCACCATTTATTTTCAAATTGTACAGAATGTAATTCACTCCTGTTTTACAGCCTTTTCTGCACAGAAAGGTGTAAATCACTGCCTGCATCAATAAAAAACAAGCCAAGTTTCAAAACATTTAAGGTGACATCACGGCCATCACAAGAGGCATCCTGGCTGTTTTCCACCTTCAGAAGTTCGTTCCCATTCCTCTGCCTCTGTCCTTTGTCCTCAAGCTGGCTTCTGTGCAGTGCCCCCCTTTTGTCATCTCAGCACACACACCCCCCCCAGCACACCTTGAACCATTGACCACCACATGCACCAGCAGGGACCAAACCGGATCTCATAAGTAATGGTTTATTTTATGTTTTATAAATGTATAACTTCACGTAACCACAAGAATATGCTCCCGATATGCCCAACTGACTAACGCTGTTTGAGATCAGTCAAACTAAAGCAAACCCCATGCCTCCCCCCCATTTCTATTTCCCAAAAACAGTCTTTCAGAAAAAAACCAACCTCCTCAAACCGTCGGAAAGGCCCACTCATGCCACCTCCCACCCGCCTCCAGCTCCCGGAGCCACAAAAGCAAATCACTTTGCCTTGCAGCTCTTGCAGAAGATTTCTTCACCGTGCTCCCGAGGACCCTTCCCTTGGCCCGTGAGCTGCGGCTGTTTTGCACGGCCGAAGACTTGTCACAGACAAAGACTTGTCACAGACAATATTTTTCTCCCACCCTCTTCCCTGTTTTGCCGGGAGGATGCTCCTGCTTACACCTCACCTCCCTGTGAGATTCCCTGCCGTGCTATTTAAACAAAGCAAAAGTACACAATACTATATAAAAAAATAAACACCATGGAAAACTCTTCCATCTTCTCCATCGCATCCCCTCCGGGTCTCCCGAGTTCGGCTGCCAGAGGGTCCCTTTGCCGGGACGCCCCGCGCGGCAGCCAGCCCGCTCTGCCCCAGGGCTGCAGCTCCGCAGGGGTGCCTCCCCCGCCCCCGCCAAAACTCGCCAAACTCCGAAGCTGCTGCGAACAGTTTAAGTGGTTTAAGTTCTTAAATTGCGTTAAGGACTTTTTATCATTTTAAGCTGTTAAGCAGCTTCAAGTAAGGCTGCGTGAGCGGAATTTCTCTGTACGCGTTGCACACTTGTGGATTTGGGCTAACGCTGGGAGTTACATCAAAGCCCAAACCTGCTGTTCCTTCTCCGGTAAAGGGCCATGTACAGAGTAAAGTACCAAATACACACCCTGGAGGGTGCTGGAAATTCAAAATTCTAATGAAAAATGGGAGAATTCATGTCGGTTTCATTTCTGTCTTTGTTTAACAATCCTGAAAGTTATATTCTGGTCTCTGAAATGTTTCCTGTACATTCCATTGAACAGGACCGTTTTTCCTCCAGTCTCAATCTAAATGATTACATGCTACATTTAGTTCCGTCTTTATTTTTTAAAATAAGTTTCATCACATCCCATGGAACTGCTTACGGCCTGGGGATGGATGATCTGGCTGTTAAAAGACACATTTCTGTCTGGTCTGTGTACAAACGATGAGGAAAGGTACCCCGAGAGCACAGGAGGGTTTCTGTGGCAACCTTTTTCACACCGGGTTTGGCGCACAGATTTCGGCGTGCGTAGGGGTGCGTGTTTGGTAGAAGCACAGTAGCAGAAACAGGTTTAGCTGATGTTCTTCATCACAGCTTTCAGCTGATTGCAACTTTACAAATGCCTGCTGCTCATACTGCCATTCTGCTTGAAAGTTTGGATGTTAAAAAAAGAAATTAAACCTGCAGTTTTAATAGTGTCAGTATTTTCTGGATCACTACTGCTGCCTCTAGTGCTGTGGAAGACTTCTGTCAGAAAGATGCCTTTTGTTTTAGCTAAATTGTACTTTATTGATAATCAGTACTTTTGTTTTAGCTAAATTACATTTTATTGACAATCAGTACTGTACAAAAGCACGGTACATCTTGCTTTTTGAGCAGTACGGTGTCTTCAGTTCTCTAAATGTCGCAGGACACAGTGAGCAAATTTGGGATTTAAGTCCAGTGCTCTGCTGGCCCGGCAAAGAGTTAATGAGTGCTGGTGGCAGGGAGGGAAGCCCAGCCTTTGCCTGGCTGTTGGAAGGCAACTACTGCCCCTTTAGCTGGCAGAATTTCCTTAGAATACTGCATATAGGGAATATATATGGAATATCGCACATCCTAAGGATGACGTGTGCCTTTCTTGCAGTGCTTTGTCTGATGAATTGTAGGAACCAGCACTGCCACAGGAAATTCTCCATCCTGCACCACCACTGGAAACGTCCTGCGCGAGAGATGACGACCAAAGGGCACAGCGAGGGTCACGGTAGGTCACCACGCTTGGAGTGATCCCTCTAGCATAAATTCAGAACGCTGGTGACTGAGTGAGAAAATAACCTTACACCTTTACCAAATGCACCACCTAGCCAAAAAAAACCCCAAAAAACTATTTCAGAAATTATCCTGACCGAGAATGGTCTAGACCACAGCTCTTACTCAGTATAAAAAATTTCTCTGTACTGTATTTCTGCACTGAAATTGGGGGAGATGCTCAGCATCTCCATGGCCAGAATGGCGATCACAAGATCTGGGCATGGCAGATACAGTCACATACATAAAAGATACTGAACGTAGATTAGTATCTCCTGGCTTTTACAGGATGAATTTAGGTAATCACAGGTGCAGTTTTTATTTGCTATTCTAACTCCCTCAGATGTGCCATCGCTAGACAAAATCATTCGCTGCTGCATTTCAGAAACTGGTTGTATCTTACGACTGCGTCACACTAACGGCAGCAGCTCTCACTGGTATTAGACTTTATTTTTGCAACCAGCCGTTAGCTGGACCCGCCTTCTTTAGCTACTCAAATTCTTGGCTCACTTTCCTATGGCAAAGATTTTATGCATTTGATATATAAAATTATTTGCAACGAAAACGTGTAGCATAACAAGATGCCCCATTAACCTTACCACCTCAATTATTGGATCTCACAACCCATTAAGGACTCGCTGAAAGTGTGATTAAAGATAAAGCTAGTAAAGCAGAAAAAGCCAATGTTCCTCACTTACAGTTACAGGAGCCGAACTTCAATTTGTAGACAAGTACATCCACTGTGTGATTGCTGTATTAAGCAAGTACATGTACACCAATTGATTTAAGTAGATGTATCTGTGGTCAATCTAAACAAAAATGGTGTTCTTTAGAACAATATTACCAGCTAATATATTTAAGAGGTGTAGTTAGGCCTGCTAGACAAATGCACCAATTGATGGATAATTTCCAGTGGGTTTGCAATTACTTCATGTAGAGTCAACTGAAAACTGGACTTTTGGCTTAATTTTTTAGAAACATAACGACATAAACCAAATGCTGCAGAATAAACAGTCAGGCAATAGCTGCATGAGCATTTATAACTAGACCTCTAGAAATAATTGCCAGAATAACAATACTGGTTAAGTTACACTTTTGGGGGATGTTTTCTTACTAGTAAACGATTCATGTAGCTGTAGATATCTAGACTAAAAATGTGCTGCCTGTATGGGTTTATTTTACTCTGGAATGGCTATAAACTCAAGACTTTCTGGGTGAATAATACCAACAAATCTCGTCTAAGTGACAGACTAAAGCTGCCACTTGGTGCTTTGAAGTAACTGTGGATCAATTAACTCAACTGGAGTCATGAGAATCATTAGATGTGACCAAGTATTAAAAAAAAAAAAAGGAAAGAAAGAAACAGGCTCTTGTCATTTCTAAATTTAAAAAATGGTATTTTCTTTCTTTACGTAGCAACTTTAACTTTTTTTTTTTTTTTTAATTTAAGGGAGGTCCTTAAACAAAGTATCAAAGTAAAAAGGTAAAAAAATACTTGCTCATTGAGTTTTCCCTCATCCTTACCATTTGTTTTTTAAAAAGTTTGTAGCAAGCTGCACATCTGGATTCCTGTGTGTAAAGAAGGCAATCAGCTGGCCGGCGGTGTCATGCAGTACTGGCCTTCTACATCACAGTAATAACCGGAGCGTTTTATCTTGACTTCCGCCTTAGAGAAACCATAATGGGAAAATCCTGACAGCTCCTTGATTTAGCGGTAGTTTCTCGTTAGCATTCACAACTGCCATGTTCTGACACTGTAAAACTGGGGATTTTTCCAGTTTGCTATTACTTACGGGAAAAGAATATGTCAGCAGTTTCTGAAGGCACAGTATTATTTAAAAATTATGCAAGATTTTTCATACTTAGTTCCTGTTCATTCACCTGCACATATACCATTAGGAATAATAAAGTTTAAGGGTGAGACATAGTAATCGGCTCTCTACCCTCCTTCCTCCTCCGCATTGTGAGTACACTTCAGAGTAACTTCTCCCTTTGCAGCACTACGTATGTTTCTGTCAAACAATACACTATAAATAATTCTTCTCAGCTAAAATTCGTTAATTTTCTTAATTAATATTAATCCCTAAGTCATGTACAGACAGTAAAATAAATTTACTGCTTTTGCCACATTTGGCAGAGAAAGCTATGTTCTTCTTTTACCTACGGAAGTCAGTACCCTGAGATTTTTGCTCAATGCAGCATAATATTTTAGGTGATGGCTGCCATCAAGATAAAGCATCCCAGGGATGACAAGGCATTTTAAGCTGCTCTACCTAAATGAAGCCTTAGAAATGCATACGTAAAATATATGGCACAAGTTCTAAATTTCTATTCTTAAATACCTTGAAGTTACTTTATTTTCTTTTAAACTTTTTTTTTTTTCCCCAAAAAAAGCTAGGAATTCACGACATCTAGAGAATTAAAGATAAGTACAGTTCCTAACTATAACTGTTTTCTCAAGAGGATATATGGGAGAGAAATACGTGCCTCACATATGGGGAAACAAGCAGTGCCAATAAACTTCTTAGTAAAAATTAAAGTAGCTGAATTGATTTGACAACCTAATACCACCAGTATAAACCAAAGAGATACCTTTGAGCTGAAACCTAGAACATAAAATCCTATCGGAAAAGACATTTATTTGATAAAGTTATCACCAGTGGAAAGTAATGAGTTGAAAAAGAATTCTGCCTACTGTGCACTGCAGAAAAACATTCACATCTTGAGACATAAAACTGCTCACCCTCCACGGATGTATTTGCCAGGACAATGAGAACAAATGAAAAAACGTTGGTGAGCACACATGAGTCTACCCACTGAGGGACAGACTTGGAAGCCAGGCAAGCTTTGCAGCATCAGCTTCTCATGTGTACATGTCTCCAGTGAGGGAACAGGCTGCAAAGCTGAATCGAGGTTGTGGGTAGCGGTACAGATAATTTCTACATGAGCAGAAGATCCTTCCGATCAGAACATGAGTTCTGAGGCAAAAGATTTGAGCCGTAGTCCATTATTCGTGGATGAACAATCTTTGGACTTTGGATCTCCAGTTTTAACTAAGATTTATGAATGACATCTGAAAATGAGTTCAAACTTCCACGTAAAGACATTCTCTAGACATAGGCTACCCAAGCTGAATAGCTTAAATGGTTGAAAACCAGGAAGAAAAAAATAAAAATCATCTGTTATGGATATAAATTGCCACTAGGTGATGATAGTCTCACTGACTCAGAGACTTAGATGCAAACTTTCAGTCCTACTGAAACCAAGTTACAAAAGTACAAGCCCACTTAAAAATGGAAGGAAGAATAGCAGCTAGTTCCCCTAAATGTCGGTGCAGCCAATACTTAATAAGCCTTCAGCTATACTGGAAAGAGCAATATATTAGCTGAATAATGAGACAACATTATAATTGATCTCTCTTTAGCACTTGCAAGCCTAAAAAGTAAATACCCATCAAAAAAAAGAGAGAAAAAAATACTGTGGCATATTTTTATAAATTTCCAACATTTGTTGAAGGTCCATATAGGAACGCTACTAGCGTGTGTTCAACTGCATGTAAGATGCATCAACTAAAAGATGGGTGATTTTACAGACTGTTGTTAGCGAGGCCAATAAACTATTCAAAGTATTGTTAGAATGGCAGTCGCCACAGAGAATATTAAAATGTAAGCAAGTTTGTCTCCACATCTAATAACCTTCGACTTCAGAAGAATTAGGTCCATGGTTTTAATTTCTGCTTCTCTTTGACTTTCTTTGAAATTATGAATAATCAAGCTGAGCTCTTAAATCAATCATTAAATGGCCAACTTCTCTATAGTGACACGATCAAATTCTGCATTGTTCCATTTCACTGCAAATCAAGTCACTTTAAATGCTCTTAATTCTGCCTCAGTGCAGCGATGTGCAGAGCAACGGGTTTCTGCAGCAATTACACTGAGCAAAACCTTCACTTTACCGGTAGAGGTAGTCCAGTGGAAATCAGCAGCAGTACTTGCGTGCTTAGTATACACTTTGCAGGATCAAGTCCTTCACCAGCAAATATATCCTTCTATAGTTCATATAAAACTCATTCCATCAGCTGTCCATGAAAAATACCATCCACTTTACTCTAAACAAAAGCCTTAACAGAAACAGCCTCGCGGGAGTTTCTACAAGGGAAGCCGTAAGCACTGACAGATTAAACTACGCTGAAGCAATGGAGCTGCAGCCCTTCACACCAGGACTAAACATTTCCAGATCACGGAAGGAGACAAACGGCGCAGGCAGTTACCGCTGCGGACGCGCTTGTCATCATCGGTGGAGCAGGAACAGCTGCTGCCCGCGGTTTCAAAGAAGCAGGGACTTTCCTCCAGTGGAAAACCCAATCAATTGGCGTGTGTCACAGAACACGTTGCCATGTCAACTACATACTTTTACTATAGTTAAAGCAAACAGTGGCCGAACCCCCCAGCAGGCGTTGGCAGCTGCTCATCATAGCAGCTGTTTTCACGCGGATAATGGCCATTCCTGCCCGTGTGGTGGCATCTATGAGCCCTTGTCTGGACTGGGACTCATTGCCCTGGATTAGGTACAACCAAAAGCAAAATATAACATTCATTTATGGATCTTCTGGGGGAAGGAAGCTAAAGCCAGCTTTATTTCTGCCGAAGGAGGAGGGGGTTTGCTATGTGCCGCCTGTGATGGCAAGGGTCCTGTCACCCTTCCAGCACGGATGAGGACCCTCTCTCTCCTGCTGCCCCAGAGAAATCTCTTTTTTAAAGTACTTAGCATACCCGACAGGCAGACCGGTACTGCTGAGATCAGTGAAACTATTCACGCGCACATTGGAAACAGTATAAACAGTAAGTAAAAGGCAAAACAAAATAGCTGGCTAGTATGTACACAAAGTACCAGAAGCACAGAACTTGTACAGCCTCTGCAATAGTTTTATTTCTTTAAAAAGACTTCCACCAGGCTTAGTTCCTGCATGCAAGGGGAAAGTCAATAAAACTAAACTAAACTGTCTTCTAAATTCCCAATACAGCCACGCTTTCACTGCAAATTGAGTGTTTTCACCGGGACTCTGTTCCTGCCGAGCTACTGCATGATTAAGTCCTGCGAGAAGGGAACAAACCATATGTATACCCACTGAAATGCAAAGGCAGGCCAGCTATTAATAAATGATACACTCTCATGTTTATGATTTTAATAGCAATTAATTACTAGCTACACACTATGTATTGGCAAAACATTTGTAGGCTTCGTGTACTTTTTTTGAAGAGTCTGAGATACAGCAGGAATATGCTTGTGTTGGGTTTGCATGGCAAGGTTTTGGTAGCGGGGGGGGGGCAGGGGCTGAAGTCAAAGAAGTGTGGGGAATGTAGGACAAAAATCCATAAAACTAGGCTGTGTCCCATTGCTCACAGAACCTTGTAACATCTTCCAATGGTTTATTTAGGAAACATGCCCATTTTCAAAAGAAGACAGCAGCTTTCTGGCTGTAAGACTCAACTTTGGATCCAAAAATCAAACTGGATTCTCATCATCATCATCAGTAAAACAGGTTATTCTGAAAACAAAATCAGACCTCTGGTTATTCCTATCCATTGCTATTTCTACACGAAGCCCTGGGGACCACCTCGGCAACTCCAGTCATCTGCAGTGATCTGCACGAGTGTGACTTGACTTGTCGCTGGATCACAGAAGTTCATTTTGCCTAGAGCTGACGCTGGCTCTGCTCCAGCACCGCACAGAAAGAAATCTGTTAAACAGCTCAAAATAAGCTAAATGTCTCCTGATTGCCAGACCAATGTTTCTAACCGTACTTCCAACCCCCCTCTTATCTAAACCTCCTCCAGGCAATAAAAGCTACAGTCAGATTGCTGATTTTTTCCATTAACTAGGGTTGTTTCGTGGTTTTTTGTTGCTTATTTGTAATATAACTTTTTTTTTTAATGTCCTATACTTTAGTCATTGCTATCGTATGGAAAAAAATGAAGATGTTCTCTATAGTGGAAGTTACGATTACTTTGCTTGAAAATGTTTTTTTTAAACCAATCAAGAAATAGCATAACAAGTAATTCCATTAATAGTTGTAGCGATGGAAGCTTGTTTTGAAGGATTTGCATCTCAAAGCTGGATCCACTGGTGCCCAGTAGTCTGTGATCTCTGGATGAAGTTTCTCTCATGGTTGGGCATTTATGATCGCATAGGAGTTACCTGATGTCTAATTGAGGGAGTGAAGTCAGAAGGCAGTCCTTTCTTTATCTTTACAAGGAGTATTTACAGGACCCCTCTTCACCACCCCCTTATTTTTCCCTATTTCTAACAAATTAATACCCTTGAGATATTACGCAGTTTGGGAGTCATGTTTGCAATTTAACAATGGAAAGAAGTAGACTGACAAAGAGATATTCGGAATAATCACATTAGAGGTTTTTTTAATATGCAGGCCTGGATTTTCAAAAGCTGGAGCTTTAATGTGTATGCTCAGATCCACATTAAAACTACTGTACGACTGGGCAGATTTTCAGAATGGATCAAGTAAAGTTTTGGCACAGCAGCACATCTGTAAGATGTCCACAGATTCAACTCAAAGCCTGGAACAGGATTCAGAGCAGCTATGAGCAGTTGCTGCTCATCCTGCAAATCCGGAATAATTAGACCTCCTAAAAAATCTGGGTTAGCCTAGGTCCTTTACCACACTCCATATTCCATTCAACAGTGAGGAGAAAATTAAAATGCAAAGAGGAAAAGGTGAAAACATCTCAAAAGCTTGTAACCTAGCTTTGGGAAAGAAATGCATCATTTGGACTATCTTTCAGTATTTTCTTGCTTTACTTTTAAACCACATTGCCATTGTGACATTTCTCCCTTCTACCTTGAAGGGTTAACATGGTAATTAAAGCAAGGTGTTCTACTCCTTAAATTATTAATTAAAATAAAAACTGCAGCTGGTGTTTAACAGCAACTCGGTCCCAACAGCAGGCTTTAGTCACTTCACCTAAATCAAACATATCATAAAGCTGGCATGAAAATCATATTGTCTGAATCAGACACATCTGGCGACTGACACACACTTTTACCTATAATGAAAATAACAAACTACCTCTATTATTTATGCAGATGCACTTAAAATTGTTTGCTACGCTGATGTCTTCTACCACTCGCATTCGGAAGCTAAAAATCCTAATGAAGATTAATGATTAAAGATCGAGAGGGAAGAAATTGCTTTCTTCCTTCTCAACTGGTGTTATAAGTACCGATACCACTGCCGTTCTGTTTTGCACTCAGATGACAAAGAGTAGCTTTTTAATTAAATCGAGTGGGGAACGGATAAGCTTGGCATCTTGGTGCTGGCTTATAAAATCCTTACTCAGGGTGAGCGGTACTTTATACCACGACTGTTAGGATATCATTATACCGCGAGGAGTTCCATTAAAGACCACCAAATCCCGGTGTGGGATAAGATCCTGCTCAACTCTATTAATTTTTGGTTTATCAGGAGCTGGCACGTGCCGCGGGAGAGACCCGCTGCGAGAGGGAGGGTCTCGGTGCAGAAAGCTCTGGGCTGCTGCCTGCACCGGTGTCAGCATCCTCACCGCCGGGGTGGAGGGGCTGGGTGAATTCACGCCGCTCAGATCTCTCAGAGGTACAAAGTGATGCTGGAAAGCAGCTTCACACCCTTCCCTTACCACAGGGAGTGAAGCAGCAGCTACCAATGTTGACAGAAAGAAGAGAAGAAAAGAGAAGGGCTCTGAAGAGGCATCTTGATTGCTAGAACATGTGCTGGGTACTCCTGGGAAATCAAAACATAGGGCCCTTCATTAATACTGAAAGCACATATAGCATTCATCAGTCATCGTTGATGTCTAAAGTGCATGCATTACACATGCATATTTTTAAGTCTGGAAGCCCACTTGCCTGTTTCTCAGAGGACCCGCATTACATGCGCTTGGTACATGGTGTGCTTCCCACCTCATCCTGACGTGCAATGAGGTCAACAGCAAAAGAGACCTCACACTTGTGCCTCTCTCCCCACGCCCTGAACACGAGTCTCGCCTGAGTAACCGAACCTCATACTAGAAACACTGACAGCACCGCATCAAAACAACTAGCTGTTCCTTATATTGAGATTAATTAGTTTATTGGGTAGCCTAATTACGTATCTTGAAATATGAGCTTGGAAATTGCATTACTGCCATATGAAAGAAACACAGTATTTAACATCCACCCCATTCTGACGGTTTTCTATTCTTTTTTAGATAGATATGACTATTCATAAATCAATTAAATTAAATCAGTGGCTTATTCTCCTAGGCTGGTTTTAATGGTTTAGAAAGCAAACAACTTTAGTGCATGTGATTACATTTCTTTTAATGGGACTTTGGCAGCTGCATCAAAATAGCTTTTCTAAGGCAACACTCTTCTCTCCCACAGCTCCAGATGAGTCTGGAAATGTTCCTGTATTGTATTATACGGGGGCAGGCGTGCAGAAGAAGAGGACATTGCTCAGTAAAGCAGATGAGCCCAGGAAGTGGAAAGGACATACGCATCCTTTCCTTAGCAACACAGTATTATTTCCAGAAAAGTTTGCTTTCCCTCTAGAAAATCTTTTGCAACACAGGAACTCAGAACTAATAGGAAAGCACTCATGGTAATAAACACTAGCATCTTAGTTTTCCGGGAAACTAAGAACCCCCAGCTCCTTTCTCAGCTAACCACCCATAACCTGCATCTATTTAAAGTGCATTTTGCTGGTTTTTTCTTTTTTTTTGTTTTTTTTTTTTTTTTTTTTTTTTTTTTTTTTTTTTTTTTTTTTTTTTTTACATTGTCAGGAACAGTTTCTAAATCTCTTTATGAAGATATTCAATTTTTAAAGCCTTTTCTTTAAATGGCAAGTTTAGAGTTTTCTACCTCATTGCAACACGATCTATAAACATTTTAGAATATGTTGGAACAACTTTTATTTCAGAAGATGAAATACCATCCTATATATCATTTAAGGTGTTAAGAGTTTAAGGTGTGAGAAAGAACGAGCTTCTATCACGGTGACATTTATAAGAGGAATGGCTATTTTAGATTTGAATGAAAATATCAAAGAGAAAAGTAACCAGATTAAAAGTGTTTGCAAGATGATGGAGCTGACTATCCTGAGGGAAAAAAAAAAGCAAGAGTAGCAGCGTAAAAATAATGGATTTCACAAGAGCGGAGCTCAACAGGCTTCAGGAACGGAAGGGTAAAGTCTGTTGGGAAGTTAATTTAAAGGATAAAGAACTACAGAAGAGCTGGCAATTCCTGAAAGAGACCGTATCAAACACACAGATGCAAGCTATCTTAAGATGAGGAACTATAGGAAGAAATTATAAGAAGATGTCATAATGCCAGCAGGGGCTCTTTCAGGACCTAGAAAACCAAAAGCATTATTTTTTTTTCTAAGTGATTATAAAAGAGTCATGCAACCATTTAGCAAAATATGCATCCATACTACAAACGCATGGGAATAATACAAATGCATGGCAGAAAAAATATCAGAGAGTCAAAAATAAATCTTCCTCACAACACCAGTGAATCTAGCTTATGTGATGTAAGATGTTATTGCACAAAGCTGTCTGCATCATCCCTCGACTGAAGTTCCTGTGTCCACAGCAGAGATGGCAAAAAGACACGTGCCTCTATCCTAGCCATCCCCCACAAAGATCGATTTCTTAATCTATGGCTGATTTCATTAGCAAAACACGAAGCAGGTGACAGTGCCCTGAGCTCACCAGAACTGAAGCTCTTAACCTCAGAGCCTACAGCGTAGGCGTGCTCAACCCTGGGTCTCTGAAAGAAGGGCTGCTGAGCTTTGCTCCAAGAGACCAGCTTTTGAACCGATTGCATAAGCGGAACTTTTAGGCTATAGGAGCTGCGATCATTACTCGATTTTTGTTGCAGGCTGTTAATCTAAAGCCTGCAATGTGAAAGGTGGAGCACAGGACTGGTCATAGCGTGGTGACAGCGGTCAGTGTTAACCACCCACCCACCCACCACTCCAGGAGGGTCCTTCCTCTGCTCCTGCTGGAAACTTCACTTCTTTCCCCTCTCCCCCTTCCATCCAAAATAAACTAAAGAAATAAACAATTCAGTGCATATTCCCTATGCTCACAATCATCCTGCTGACATTGAATACATGGCAAGGAACAGAAGGTGGGAAAATTACTTTTGCTGCCAGGAGGATGGGAAATTCTGGTGCTGAACAACCATGGTACAAGACTGACAGAACCGCTGCTCGCATGGAGATGTTGGTGAGGAATTGTGCAAGATGAAAAGGCTTTTTTTTTTTTTTTTTCTTCACATAAGCAAATGAAGCATTTTCTAAAACATGCAACAGATTAACAGAGTTGGAAGCTCATGCATGTCCTAAACTGACAGCAAGTAAGCAAACAGGTACAAGTTTCCCTTCTTACACCGACTTTCAACTTCATCGCATTGCTTCACAGGGCATAACTTACTGTGACAAAGTGCTTACTAATTATTGGTAGCTTTGCAAATGCAATTTACTCGCTTGTTCTGGCTGCAAGATTACTTTCAGAGAGACCTTCTGACTCCGGATGATTTGGAAACCTCTGCAGAAATATGCATTATATTACCCCATAATGGAACAACCTGCATGGCTTTTATAATAGTGCCCGCTGTTACACTAATGACTCAGACCAGCACAGAAAAATACTGTAAAAGACAAGTAATTTTACAGGTGTTTTGTTTTTTTCCAGGTAGCTGTTTCACTAGCAAGTGTCACGAAGATATTTATATTTTTTTTCCAGATTCGACCTGGCTTCCCACTTTGAGGGTTTTTGTTTAAATACTCTTTTGACAGAGCTATGCACGGTAGGGACATGTGACAGGATCTGTCTGTCCAAAAGGATGGCAAACATGGCTAGCAGGCAAACACATGGAATAGTTTATTAACATGCAAAAAGGAGTTAGGTAATTTTGCATTGTAGGTCAAATAAGTATCTCTCTGATATAGCGCAAAAAAATATTAACACTTTTGCAGGAGAGAAACTCAAATACTTGAGCACACTGGGCAGCCTGCTTTAATGGTTGTTCCGCACTCAGAATCTATTTCCAGAACAGAATTCACCATGAATTTTTTCTTCTTACTCCTGCTTTTGTCCTTAAAAAATGGTGGGCTGAGGTAGTCTTTACAGTTAGGAGAAGTTTGAAGCTTTAAGGCCATCTCTGTTTGAATTGCTGCAGTAATCATTATTTTGCCTTTTTAATATCCTGTTATGTTAAATTTCATTATCAGTTCATATAAGACATTAAATCAGCTTCTTCAGAGAAGAACAATAGAAATGTAAATATCCTATTGGGCAAAAATCTTCTGTTACTGCATTTTGTATTGTTTATCCCTTAGGAGTCAAATAGAAAATAAAACTCAACAAAATAAGCCATAGGTACTATCCTTGCAATAAGAAGAAACCACATACTACAACAAGGAAGGTTGAAGTCAGGGGCCAATGAGATTTAATGTATGCAGAAAGCATACAGCTACTCTAATCTATGGACAGCCAGTGAATAACCTATATTAACATGAGAAAATCTGACCTGAAAGGTGACTCAAACTGAGCTGAGAAGAAGAGACTGCGTATCAAATCTCAGATTTGAACCAACACTTGAACATTTTGATGGGTTGTCACGAGGGTTGCTGCTCTTGCTAGATTTTCACCCCTCCAAAGCCAAAGAAAAAAATAGTAAAAAATCCTTTTATTACCTGCACAGATGGTAGATTTTGCTAACGTCATATCCAAATCATTTTCTTCTCTTAACTGAACGTGTATTCGAATGTTAATGCCTCAACCCACTTAAGTCACAGAACTTCCCAGTAACAAGAACAAATGAAGAGATGCTATAATATAGGTGTCGTAAAAGCAGAGTTGAAGAGGGTGTGGAATCACGGACCTCTTGGTTTTCCACTGATCTCCAATACATGCCACATTTTTGTAATGGCAAGCAGAGAGACGGAATGCAAGCTTGATTTTCAGCTATGCATTCTCATTTTCCCCAGAAAAATGTCCTTGGGAAATATTTGCACTTACATGCTTGCTTGCTCGCTCAATTACAGGAGCAATTAGGATCCATTTTAAACCGCCGTTGAACGGCACATGCCGACATTCAGAAAGCTTTTTAAAAGGCTCCAGACTTTACGAAGCCCTGGGTTTCCCAGCAGCACCCACCGGCCAACGCCGCCAATGAACACGAAATGGGAGGATGGGGGCCCTAGCACTGGCAACAGCACCGTGTCTCGGCGCGAACAGCACCTGAGGGCAAAGCTCTGCCCTTGAGCTCTGGTGCCCGGCTGCGCAGCTCGCCGGGCACTTCCCCGACACTTTTTGCACGTGGTCTGAGCAGGCAACGTTCTGGAAAGAAAAAGAAGTTTTGAGGTTTTGTCCTTGCTCATTCGCGTGCCTCTTTCTTACGCTCTTTTTTTAGCCTTCGTTTTTATGGATGAACTTAATCCAGTTATTTAATGATTGAAGCTTTTGCTCACAGGCCTTAAATAATAATCACGATAATTATTTTTTATCATGCTCATTCATACATGCCTCCTGCCAACGTGCCTGAGGTGCTGCGCAGACACTGCAAAACATAGTACAAATGGAACATAACAAAATTAAACATAACAAAAGAAAACCCAATGAAATATTTAGAAAGCCATGTATGATATTAACAACAGAAAGGCTGTTTTCAAGCACAAGGAATTTCAAGGCAAAATCACTGCAAATACAGAGGGATTCCTGTGACGTCCTTGCTACAGCCCTATCAAATCCACTTAAGTACAGCTGATGAAACCTTTGTTCATTTCCCTCCAGCTGGCATCTTCAGAACACTTTCCTCATTTTCTTTTAAAATATTTTAAGATTGTTTCCATTTTTTATGCAACCCAGAAAAAAAACATCTCTTTTTTGATACCTGCAGAGCTATTATAATACGGTCATTTCTGGCCATCATCTTTAAAGCACTTAAACTGACAACATGCCATACAAGATATGAAAAGCCTGTTACTCTGCTGTACAGAAAGACAACTGAGAGAGAGAGGAGGCTAAGCTTGCCAAGATCAAACAAAGCTTGTGGTAGAAACAGAATTTGCACCCAAGTCTTCCAAGTGCCAGACTATCACCCCGACTAAGCTGCAGTAAATCTTCAGCTGTCACCAACACACATGAAATTTGGGGATTAAAATGCAAATAAAGAAATCCCAAGTCGTGAAACAACAGCTGTGAACTTAAAAGTAGATATAACATGTTTGTATGCGGTCCGTGAATGCGTATATACAGATGCCTTCCAAAACATCCATAGCATGTGCAAATGTTAAAGATTAATTTGATAAAATTTCAAATTTAAACTCTTTTGAATTTGCAGATAGCCTACTTTTTTATGTCCTGGTTTTCCTGCATGATTCTTAACCTCTTGTCAGACAAGCTCCCCCAAACCTGAGCTTCAGAATATCTGTGCAGCTACTGAACTGCATGTAGTCTGCTTGTTAACAAGAAACGAACCTGGAAGTTAAGTCACTGCTAATTAAACTCATAATTACAAATGGAAGGTCAGACAGCAGATCCAAGGGCTGTTTGAAAAATGTAATACGACAAAAGAAAGAACAAACTCTCATGTAATAATTCAGCCCTTACTTGGCAGACTGACCCATTAGAAGACTTCTCAGCTGCATACAGTTCTGAAGGCAAATATTAAATTAATAAATGCAAATCATTTGGGTTTAAAGGAGTTTGTCAAGGATTAGCACAGGCTCTAAACAGTACCAAGACTTCTATTTAAAAACAAAAATTAAGAATTACTCACACCATTGGAACATGGACCACAGCCTCCTAGCCTGAGCTCCAAAGTGGTTGCCACTAGCACATTCGCAAAATGTGCCTTGTCTTTCCTCTTTTGCCTCCCTTGTTGTGAGGCTGGGGCAGAGAGGGGACGAGAAGAGCAGAAGAGGTAATTTGGACAGCGGGCTCGCAGCAGCAGTATCGAAAGAGCAAATGGGTGCAGAAGTACCAACCACTAGCAACTGTTAAATGGAGGACAGCTGGGAAAGGTTCACGTTATTTTCTGCTGTCTTCAGTCTCCTGAAGGGTCAGAGGTTTTGATGTGCATCTCAAACTCCACGTTCCGACCCTCCCCACCACCCTGTCACGGCAGGACAAGTGACGGGAACATGTGAGGAGCAAGGCAGCCATGCCAGACCAGAAAGCCAGTGCCTCTCCCTGTTATCACGCTTGTGATGAAGCCCTTGAAGGCTTGGGAAAATCCAAAAAGATTTTTTTTCTTTCCAAGATAGGCATGTTTCCTGCGTGGAGTCTAGGCACCTGGACAGCACAGCACTTGGGAACCCATTTGGGATTTAGCAAGTCTCTGTCAGGAAATACAGAAATACAGGCAGCATATCAAAGCTGCTTTCTGTCGTGCCTCCTACTCTGGGTATTTCACCTTTCTGTGAGCCACAGGCAGTCCCTGAAACTCATGACAGGGTGGAAAAGCCTTGTGGGATTTGCCAGTACTAGATTAAAAAAAAAAAAATTATTCCCTCATCATCAGGCTTTCATCTGACATGCTAATTCTAAAAATCTGTCTTCCAACAGTTCAACTTTGTTTCAGTGAGTGTCTCACCAAGCCCATTCTAATAAATATCATTTATGATTTCAATGACACACTTGTTTTGCAGTGAAATTGTGGAGGTAAGGATCACTGGGTTGATTGACACCTACTTATTCAATGAAACGTACTCCTATTCTGCTAGTCGCAGACCACACATGCCAAATTTGATGCTGAAACAACTTTTATTAGGCATTTTGGAGGGGGCTTGGGAAGAAAATCAGCCTTCTAATGAAAATCTTAGCTATGTTGAAGCTACTGCGGCACCATAATACTATTTTCTCTCCTGCTGGCAATTTAGCAGCAGCGGTACCGGAGGACTTTCCTATGGAGGGAGAAATAACAGCACACATTTACTGAGCGGGGGGGCGGGCGGTGGTGGTGGTTTCTTAACAATGGAAGCACACACAGGTGGATTTGATAGAGCTCAGCTGGTGAACAAATTTTCAGCTCTAACTCAGTGTGTCTCTTTGGGTGGGAAAAATGGATTTCAAGTAAGTATTCCTTTCTGGGTCCGTGAAAGATACAATGCAGGCAAGCTGAGTGGCAAATTTAGGGAGGCAAAAATAGTCACTCCATATCATACTGTGCTGAAGCTAAGTAGTATTGGTAGCTGAGACACCAGGCCACGATGCATTCATGTAAGGCAGTAATTGACTTTCTCAGGAAAAATATTTGTTCTAAATCTGACACAACATTTCATAAGAAGTTTCTCCTAAAGAGTGGTGTCATGAAAATATCTTCACCATAGCTTAGAAATGGATGAAAGCTCAACAGAGTTTCCATGGAACCTATTTCTTTACCCCATCCCCTCTCTTAAGGCACCAGCAGTTTTCAAGGAGAGGGTTTCCTCCAGATCTCTCTGACTCTGAGTAGCAGGATCTCAGGGAGATCTGCAAACTTTGTGAAATAGCCATAGGCAAGCCAAGACAAGCAAGTCCCTTAACGGGCTCAGTTATGCCAACCAGTGATCAAATCAAAGTTTTCCAACAGCTACCATTTCAGATTGTTTGCACAATGATGAGGTGCCTAAGCCAAAGCATCCAGGACCACTTGAAACACCTCGGGCAATATGAATAATCCACATTGTGGCTGACAACAGCTCATAGAGATCCCTGCCCTTATATCCAAGCTGCTGGAGCACAGGCAGTGGATCTGATGGCAACTTAAATTACTTTAGATGTTTCTGGTTTGGCACCTGAATTACTCTACTGTGATCTGCAAACACCAGCGGAGTGCTTTCTTCTTTCTGTGTCCTCCCCCTTGTACAAGGGGATGTGTTGTCGGGAACCCGGCAAGCGGCAGCTACCGTTGGGTATAGAAAGGCATTTCATTATAATTCTCCAACTGCCATCTCTAATAGTAGAAGGGCATCTGGGCTATAAAGTCCCGAAAAAATGCCAAGCAGCTCCTTTACCCAAAAATCTTCTCCTTCTCCCTCAAGATTCTTGGCAATGTCCTTTCATTTTAATAAGAAGGAGAATCAAACCCCCTTGTAAATGTTGTAATAGCTCAGCTTCAAAGGCATCCTCTAATAATTTATAGTTCTGCTCTTAAACCTGTGTCCTTTTTTTTTTTTTTTTTGCAGATTCCTCACTGCATTTCATCCCAAATTTTATCCTTCTCTGAACTTTGCTGACTTTTGGGGGGTGCTCAGTAGGCCAAACAGACAATTTCTTCTACCGTGAAGGAATTAAGACTTTCAGAAATTTTTGAGAAGATCATTATTCAAGTTTTCTGGTTAACTATTTCTGTCTTGGATTTCAGGAGCAATGTATTCATTGAGCTTAACTTTATTCCCATTACAGCCAGGCACCGTAGGTACTCTGCGGTAGTTTTATTCCGTTTAGTTTCTCATGTTATTTACAGAAATTATTTGCAGTTCTTATTTCTGTTACTGTTGAAACCCACTTATTTTGGCCAAGCTAACAGAAAATTAATTTAAACCCAAAACTTTTTATGGTTTTGGGCTAGTTTTATTATTATTACATTATATCCATACAAAGCATTACATTACCTGCAAGCACACAATGGCAAGTTAAAAATCGGAAATACTGTTAAACTCACGTTTCTAAGAAATGCTCTCGTTGATGACCTTCTGTGCAGATCCCATAGAGAAGGCAAAAGCAGCTTTTTAAAGTTTAAGTGCCTCTGTTTCAGGAGCCGAGCACAAAGATTGCAGTCCCAGTTTTCCCAGTGCAACCCCAAGTGAGACCAACAGAGTAACCGTGTCACTCTCCAGCACCTAAAATCCTTGGCTCAGCACTTTCTAGGAGAGCCTGTGTCACACTGCCCGTTCTCTGGTCACCTCTCCACATCACCATCAGACCAAACATGAGATACCAGCCTCTAATCCTGTTGACACTGACCACTGGAGATCAATGGCCCTTCCAGTACTCCAGGACTGTGTGAAGTTGGAAATGTTGTCCACGTTTAGAGAGAAAACAATGAAAATATTCTTTAGCCTTTACATTTTCTGAAGAAAAACAAATTACACACACGTGCAAATTGCCACCAAGTGACCAGCAGCTTTCTGGAGCTGCTCAGAAGTCTTGTATATTGTGTATTGAAATATTCTCAGCAGGTATGGATTAGTAGGCAAACGGCGGGGAAAAAAGTCAAAGGCGCATGATAAATTGGGTTTGTTGCAGAAGCTGTAATTTATCATCACAATATTGCCAACACAACTGTAGAGAATTATATATAAATTTAATAAAACAACCACTATATTGCATCTATTATCCTGGAGTCAGGTTTAGTTATCTTTTCCTCCTTGAGAAGGAGCATTTTCTGCAAGTAATGCCACTGAATCTGGCCACTTATATTTTGGCCATTTAAATTTTAAAAGACCACCTACATTACTTTACATGCAAATAATAATGTAAACAACAGTGTATATCAAAATATTGAGACCATAAAATTACACACCGAAGGTGAGAAGTGAAACGTTATATAGTTCCCCAGAGGCTGCGGTTCCCTCTGATGTTCAACAAAGAAGTAAAGACAGCTGAAGCAGTGAGAGCTCTAGTTAAGCAAAATACATATAAACGTGAAAGATATCTCTTCTGGAAAAAGACACAATTAAAGTGCCATTGTCCCCTCCATGCACCTGTCAAAACTGCTTGGGAGCCATAGGAGTGAGGAGAAAGGGGAGCTGAGACGAGACAAGCCGCCACTGCAAATAAGCAGTGTATTTTATTAGAGAGTTATCTCCTTCTTGCAAGAATGAGTGCTCAAATGGATAATACCTTTCTGTGAAATCCAGGTTTGCAGCTTCACGTTAAGCAGAGGCTCTTACCTTATGGGATTATCCATCCTTGATACGGTGAGAAATGCCGCTAAGTTGGCTGTGTAGGAAGAGCACACGATAAGGGTGAAGAGCCACCAGCTTCCCATTACAATGCGCATAGCCACAGAATTGACGGTAGATTCGCCCCCTACAAACGAACAGAGAAAAGGAGGGTCTCTCAGCAGCTTCCATCTCCAGTCACCCTCGGTGTGCCCCGTTGTGTTAAACTTTGTTGGAGCTACCCCTCTGCCTTTCTGCTTGCCCTCCAGACCGCCCTGTCACTGTGAGAAAGGCACTGCTTCCGCTAACACTGATAATTTACCAACATTTCCTCCAGTCAACCTCTTGCCCTGGATACTGTTCTAGAAAATCATCTTTCAAAATATTTCCCTTGGGAACTACTGAGGATCAAATCTACAGAACGTGAAAAAAAAATATTCTAAGTAAAAAAAAGTTCAATGATGAAGCACAACTAATAGGCAGGAATTCAATCATTAGTGTTCAAAATATAGTAATATTCTGTTCTTGATGACCATTTTAGATTTGGAAAAAACCCACAAAACCGTCCAATGGTTTGTGCGCTATCTGTGCTGTATTTAAATCTGCAAAGACTGAAGCATTAGTGTCGTTACTTGTTACTCTTTACAACATTTCAAACAATGTGAAGATTTCTTTCTAGAAGGCTTCAACGCTCTAACATTGTTGGAGACCAAACCTTACCATACAGCTGGTGCTAGTCACTTCAGCCTATGTTTGTGCTGATTATATCTTACTGTACTTAAACCCATCAGGGCTGCCACCTTAATGAGATGAGGGACCCAGTTTCAAAGCAATAGTAAGGATTTTCCAGCTGAAGCTTTATAAGCTTGCAATCACAATGGGGAAAAAAAAAAATGTAGAAAAAAGTTAACAATAAACCCATACGTTAGCATTCAACAAAACCTGCCTTCCAAGAATAGTACTAACATCATAGATATGGGACAAAAACTGTGTGGACAGATTTTGCAAACAATTATTTACAAAAGTAACTTTGTCAATGGTGGCAATCCTACAGAAAGCAGTGGGATTAGCCCTATGCCTAAAGATTGCTGAGTGTAAAGTTAGGTACGTGACTACAAATCATTTTCCTATTCGGTTCAAAGAACCAAAAGACAAACTGTCTCACATTAGTTCAAAAACACATACATTTCTAAAATTAAATTGAAACAATTGGAGAAGGTGCTAGTTTCAGAGTCGGAGAAGTGTAATTCCACACCAGGCAGCCCTGTAGTTTATTTACTGCACAACAATTTTCCCAAAGTGGAAAAGCCTGCATGGAGTGTTTTTTCTGGATTTACAAAGAGACAGAAAAGCAGAACATAACCCCCCTAAACTTACCTACCTCTTCCCACTTTTCGTCACCTGGGCTAATAAAATGCATTACCTCCCCGTACGAGCCTTCTCTTTCATCTCCAGACCGTTCTGGCCAAGACTAACACGTCCTGACCTGCTTTACCCGTGGCAGGACCTTTCTGAGCATCCGTCAGCGGTGTTGATAAGAGAGTAAGTACCTTGCTGAACAAAGGCGCCGTACACGACCCAGATGGCACTGTGGAGGGTGGAGGAAGCAGAAGGGCTCGGCTGGGAAGCGTTCTGCGCCCTGACTGCCTGGATGCGGTTCAAGACAAATATCAGGACACCAACTATAGGGATGGCTGCGGCAATGCAAGCCCACACCGCAAAGTCGAAAGGAGCAAAGAGAGAGAAGATGTTGATTTTCTCTTCGGGCTTTTTGATCAAGATCCCCACTGAATAGTCCATGTACCGCTTGCTGAAGTCCACAACGCTCTCTCGTTCTGGTGTTATAGTGATGGCTGAGATCGCTAGGTCTGCTCTCTGCGAGACAAACGCAACAGATCAGAGCTCTTCCTTTCACCATGCATCCTGCCAGCGTGAGCCTTAAGGAGAAACTTTTTAAGAACCAAGTGGCCTCATGCATTTCTTTCTATAATTTAACACCTTTAGAAAAATTAAAATAAATTGTCTAAAAATAAAACCAGCATCAGTTTCATCATTTGAACGTTAATTAATTGCACTGGTCTAAAGCAGAATAGTGAAACAGCCTGTCAAAGTGCACTAGAAGAAAAAGCATCAGCTTGACTCCTCTCTGGAATGAGTGCAACTTACTTAACCTCTATCCCTCACTTGGTGTCCAAAGGACGCCTAAAACTCCAAACCGTATTAACCTGGTGCACTGCAAGCAATAAGAAACACCATTTATTTAGCTTGTGTATTTGATAGCAAGTTGCAAAGAGGTAATGTTTGTTGTTCTCCCTGCAGAGCTGCCAACTTCCCATATTCATAAAGGGATTTCATATGCCAGCTCGGGGGGAAGACTTTGTTTGGTTTTTACGATGAATAAAGCAACGGCAAAAACTAGTAACTGGAAGAACGCACCAAAGGCAACTTAGCTCCTGAAACTGCTTTGACCTCGACATTCAAGGCGAGTAGGTTTTACATGTAGAGGGTCCTTAAAGGGCATGCAAACTCAATGACAGATAAAACGGGAGTTAATAAATAAGATACCCAAAGCTTTTGAAGACCTGCAATTAGATTTTGAATATTTTGCCATCTTAATAAAAACAGCTCTCTTCAAAAAATAGAATGTACTCTTTGTTTCTTTTAATCTATGTTTTGTTGGGAAAGTAAAACAAATGTTAGGTGAGGGATGTCTGCTTTGAAATCCTATGGAGTCACGTGAAAAGCTAGTAGCAAAAATACCATTAAAAAAAATCATAACAGATACTTTGTTGCTTCAAAGAAAGCAGTTTCCAAAGAAAGTTAACAGGATTTCTTACCACATTTTCAAATCCATGAAATTCAAGGATCTTATGTCAATACAAAATAAGTTAAAAATTCTTTATATTTCCTAACACCAACCAAGAATATCCCGTTATCATACACACATTTACTATTGCTTTAATTGCTTCTATTTCTTCCTAAACACCTACTTACCAGAGACTGAGCCGCCTACCTACCAGACAATGAGAAAGCTTTCACTTTCCGTAATAACTCCACTGCAGAAGAGTAACCTTTTCTACAAAGGGCAGCAACATGGAATATTAATTCCTTTGATTCTCCTTCTTGATTAACATTTGTCCCATGTCAGATAGCGAGAACATGAACAATACACTGTCTAATTTCATTCTCTGGGAGATTCTACGCTACAGACTTTCCCCATTTACTTCAATGGAGTTCAATTAACTTAGTCCTGATTTGCAAGACCGTAATTAAGAAATTTGGTACTCTCTGTTTTAACTGAACAAATAATCTTGAGGGTCACTTTTCCTCTTTTGGAGTCAAACAGCTGATCATCATCAAACACATTGCCACAAAGTGACCCAAATAAGGTCATACCTACAAACAAGTAGCACAGGCATAACGACAAAAATTAAAATAATAGTAAATAACATTTTAAGAAGAATATATTATTTTTCTCTGTTTTCTATAGTCATCCATTCACACACACATATATGTCCTTTCTTCTTATTCTTACAACTATATAATTACAGATTTACGCTGATATAATTTATGTTGAGAACAGTTGGGAATAAACAGAAGAACAGACTTTCTGGCTCCTATCCTGTGTACAAGGTCTTAAATCGCACAGTTTACACTGCACTCAAGCCACCCGTAGCTCAGAAGCGTTTCTGCACTACTGCTTCCATCCTAATCCATTCTCTTGTAATTTGGAATGGAGGAAGGGGAGAATTTAAACAACTCCTTTAGAAAGCTTTGACACCCTACTCCGGAGAGTCTTTTTTGTTGTTGTTGTTGTCTTTTTTTTTTTTTTTTCCCTCCAAAATACAGTTTCTTTTCTGCGTACCTTGTTAATGAGCTCTCCAATCATGCCATTCCAGGAGCTGTTTTGGAGCTGCTGTCCATATTTGCCATCAGGAGCTTGATATATCTCATACTTGAAGCCCAGATTCTTGGCAAGTGCATCCAGGACGTCAATGGAAAATCCTTTATACCGCTTTGGTTGCCCAAGTATGTTCTCTGCCACCATCACAAAAGGTTCTTCCTGAGAACAAAGCAATATCTTAGCTGATACTTGAAACAAATTCCTTAGTTGGCTTCTCTAAGCAAAAGGATGTTTTCTGAGATAATTCTGGACAATTTGACACAGATGTTGAGACACTCATAACCTTCTGAAGCAAAAAGTGTAGGCCCTGCAGGATACTATGAGGTATCCCACCCAGACACCAGCGCTTGAGTGCCTGAGCCCTATCCATGGCTTTGGGGATTCCACAGTTCTTGAGGAGAGGCAGAGACACCAGAGGAAAATTCAACCCCCCAGCAGCTTCCTGGTGTCCACAGGATGAATTGCTCTCTGAAGTACCTGCCTCTTCTCACTGACTGTAAAGAGGGCACAGATACCTACCTTGGATATTAAGTTAAGCACGTGAGTCCTAGATAGGCACACTGCTACTGTCTGTGTATCTTAGAGCATATCAGATTTAGAAAGCGCTCTTCTACAGACAAATGTTCAATATTTTATCCAGAAGACATACTGAAACAAGGGCTAAAAATGCTGCATTTTGTGCATATTTAAAATTTTGAAAATTCAAAGAATAACCTTCATGGTTACTGAGTCCTGGATTTTTTTATATTAAACGACGCTTTTTGGGACCAAGGAAATGCAGTATTTTGTGGTATGTTTTCTGTCAGGCATGGGCTCTCCTGCGGGGGAATGCCGAGGCTGCTGGTGGCATGGCCATCTCAGTCGGCCACCTTTGCAGCCTGATAGTGATGTTCTCATGGAAGGGATCTGCTCACCTCCCGTGTAAGCTACAGCATAACCTTGCCTTTCATCAGACAGAGGAAAGAAAACTGGGAGTTAGAGGGAATGCCTTTATGATCTTATGCAGTACTACTTATTTGTGCTATGGTTCAGAAAAAGAAATAAACATCACAAAGAGATACCACATTCTGCAAGCTGCAGACTACAGTATTTTAGGTAGGAACACATTCAAGCCCTAATTTGGCCCTCATTTAGCGCTTAGCTGACCGGAGTTCTGCTACCACTCCAGATACTAACAGACAGTAGTCCCAAAAGCATCGTGATTTTTTGGAAAGACTATGCCTTTCTAAAATATATAGTTTATTTCAACAGGAATTTATGAGCTTGATGGAGGAAACACTTGATTAAATTTTACAGCCTGCAGCGTACAAGAGCCAAGATTAGATTATCATAATTGGCCCATCTGATCTTAAAATCCATGAAATGCTGGAAACCGCATATCCGAGTTAGAGTACAGTGTCTGGAATGTGCCCCTGTGCACTCAGGCCCTGGGCTGGTTCCATGCCCAGTAGGAATTACAATGCAGAAAACCACCGTCAGCAAACAAACCAACGCTCTGTAGCTCTGACGGTGCACAGCTTCACAAAAAATAATAAAAGGCCATCATCTATCTTCCTTGCTTATGTAACTGATCATCCAAAAATACAGAACTGAAAATGATACGGAAAAATACTGAGGGAAGTGCCCAAAATAGTCTGATATTTTATTTTGAGCGTTTGTTTCCTGAACTCAAGTAGGATCATACCAAGACAGTCACCACTTTGAGTGTCAGTCCTTGTAAGTCATTGCCCAGACGTCGTTCTTGTAGGCTACCGTTCAGTCCTTTCTCAGAGTCCCACGTTGCCAACTAGAACAGAAAGCACAGTGAGTCTGAAAGACTGTTAGGCAGAAATCTTTCAGTATTTACACAAACATTTAGCATTGGCCTGACTGAATCCAGAACTGACATAGAGGGGATAAGAGAAGTGTGTGGTTTTTAATGCAAAATCCAAATTAGTGAGATTCAGAGGACAGCCATAAACAAGTACCTTGCCTGAATGCGTTTTCATTAATGCCTGTAACATAACTACTCTATCATCTGTAGTATTTGTCATATGATTTCACTTAGAGCACTCCAGTAAGTTTATAGTGCCTAACACTCCTCAGGATTATTTGTGGTCTCACTATCCTACATTTCCCTCTCTGTTCAGATCCCTTCCTACTTTTCAAATCATCCCCTACAGCTTATCAAAGACTGACCTTTTTTCCTGCTGCATAACGTTCTTTTTCTCTGATGGTCATAAATTCTTGACACAGATTCTATGGTGTCAAACTGCCGCCTCTTCTCTCTCGGACTTTCTTCAGATCCTATCTTAAGTCCTATTTTCTCTCTTCTTGCCCTACTTCTACCTCATCAGTAAAACAATGACAGCCTTTCAAGTTCCCAGGCTCCTGAATATAAAATATCTCATATCTACCAGTACTTCATGGGTCTTCTAGATGTACCTGGATGCATTTTTTCAAGATATCTTCCTGGAACATTACATCTAAATATTTTATTTTTCAATTAAATGTATTGCTTTAAAAATAAATTTTATTGCATTTTCTGAAAAGAAATCCAGTAACATTCAATAGAATAGGTTGAATAGAAAAGTCAATCTTAAGTGACCTTTGGATTATTCAAACTAAATATGCTCTTCAGCAGCAACAGCAGCCAGACACTCCTTTTGCTTTCAAACAAAATCCATGGTGTCATTTTGTTCACAGGAGTCATAAGTAGTATCAAGCATTGTTTCCTTCTTTTTTTTTCCAGCTCTACTCTTAAACACCGATACTATGCTCACATATGTGGAAGCAGTGGTGTTAGCTGAAGGCATGCCCTGTAGAAATTAAACATAGTCCAAGATCTGTGAAATGTGGCTTCTTCCTGCCAGAAGCTAATTTTCATGTAACAAGTCAAAACCTTCTTGGAAAGAACTTATTTCACTGAAAATGCCTATGGCTAGATGTCCTACATGATTTATTTCTGTGACTGTGGTTTTATCCTAAAGCCACAAAAATCAAGCCAACAAATAAAATGTGATGGGAGAGATTTATATGGTTTTATTTTTGTTTTGTTGCACTAAACTAATAAACAGGGAACTAGAAAGAACAGGACATTCAGTGAATATTCAGCTTCATAACTATCACAACTGATGAAAATTATTCAGTCACTAAATCTTCAAAGCTGAGACACAAGAGATGAAAGAATTAAGCTACACCTCCTTTTATCAAGCCGACCCAGAGGATGGAGGAGGAGAATGACTGAATAATATTCAGCTTTCTAATGACACTCCTGAAAGCTAAATATCTCAGACTGAGAATTCTCCCCCTCTCATGTCAGTAGGGAGTGACAGATGAGCTTCTGCACATTAAAGGGTCTGCAGCAATACAGGTAGATATCCATAGCCATGGTATCTTTTAAATTCGAATGTAGAGGGTAGCTCTGAAAGAACTTATTCCAGATGTTTCTTAGCTTTTGCTATTGCCAAACAAAGTTGACATATTTGTGAGCTGACATAAATCAATAAGGTTGAACAGACTTCAAAGACCGGTATAGGCGGGTGTGGTATATATTGTGTCTCAAATCTCTAAAGAAAGTTTACTGTCTAAGCCTTCTTCAGCTGTACTATGTAGTAAGTATATGATAAAGATATATGGAAGGTTTTGGCCAAAAAGGCTTGCACAATCTACAGATGATGATTAAATATTTATTAAAAAAATGGGAAATGTAACACCTTTATTTATTACTTCACCACTGGTGGACTGACATTTCAATTCCTTTTCCCACTCCTCCTCCCTTCAAAAACTCCATCTGATTTCATATCAAAGCCTTAGATTTTTTGAATACCCTACATTTTTCATTCTGCATTAACACTGAGAATTCCTAAAAGGAGATGGAAACATGCCAGTGCAAACCCATAAATTTATTCCTTTTATTCAAAAGGTGATAGACAAAGATTCCTCTTTTACCCAGTAGGGGTAGGTGCAAAGAGGAGGAGCATATTTCACATCAGCATAGAACTCCATTGTGTTCTCTACGGAGGCACAAACTGCGCAGATAAAGTTGATAAAAGGAACATGAGGAAAACCTTTTCCAGAAGGGATTTTTCCTGTGCATCCTTGTGCTTCAGAACATTTCATTTGTTCAGAAGTGTGCCAATTTGAACTTCCACTTCTTGCAGACAGAATTTTGTTTATAGGACCGATGTATTTACAGATACGTCTACCAATTTGTGACAGCTGACCTGTCAAGATCAGCACCCGAGAAACTAATTTCCAGCACTGTTAAACACAATGAGTACTGCTGTTATTTGATAAGGCCGTTAGAGTTTCATTCTTTGTCAAAATATGTACCATGTTCCTACCAGGAGTTTGAGGCCAAAGGTTATAGCACAGCCATCAGGTGATAGGAGATAAAGGGCTTTTAGATCTGATTATAACAAACAACTGCTTGCAGAATCAGCACTTGGAGGATGTATTTCAAAAATCAATGGTCTCTGGAACATATATTTAATGGCAGTCTGGGTGAGGCTTTCTTGATTCTCCAGGTACTGGGTTATGGGAGTTCAAGTTTTGAAAACAGCTACTTTATCAAAGCTTTTCAACTTAAACCTTCTTCCTAGCTTCTTTTTCTGAAATAGCCATATTGCTGGGAAATTCAGACACAAGTTAGGGGCTTTTTTCAGAAAATTCTGACTCAAGACATGCTTCTGACCTTTATCAATATTTACTGCATTTTCAACCAGAACTACAAGAAAAAGCTTGGAGAGAGAAAGACGCAGTTTAAACATTGTTTTCAACCTCCTCAAGCAATGTATAGCCCCAAACGCACATATTCAACACACAACCAAAACAATGACATGGCTAGACAACTTGGGAATGTCAAACGATAAAGGACATCACCCAAAGCACGCCTCATGAACCTGCTGTTCAGGATTTTGTCCTGAAAGGTAATGATATCTGTCAAAACTTCCAAAGAAAACTTGATGTCAATATAACTTTGGGGTTCCTGAGTTTCTATCAATAAATTAGACGCCAAATTCTATGAAGGAGTTTCGTGAGTTTGTTAATGACACAGCTGCCGGCTGCCCAACGCTTACTTGAGCAATTAGTTCCCCAGGGGAAATCATATTGAGATGTCATGGTAAACTCACACCGGAGAATATCAGAAACAACTCCACAGAAGTGTGAAGACCCTCATCAGCACAATGAGGCAGACAATCCTTCTGCACAAATAAATCAAGGCTGCATGCATTAAACAGTGATTTGCAAGATTTACTACCCCCTGTGAACTTGATCAATTAGATTGAGAGCCTGCGTGTCACTTCCTTTAGGAGATGAAACTGATGATAAACTCGGTTATTTGTTACACATCTGTGCGTCGGCAAGGTCTGCCTGTTCATGCTGCTCTGCTGCACAATAATTACTTATTCCTTGAATCAGGAGCTTGAATTTAGTTTTCCTAAGTCTACTGTGAACACTCACACCACTGGACTATGGCAAATGTCTGTCTCAGGCCCAAACAAATGGTGAGAAAAACAATCCCAAACTACTAGTAAATACAGTTGAAAACTGACATTAGCATAAAAAGTGGCTGTTTAATGTTTATATCACAACAGTGAATAAGATCATCTACATTATTATAGTTTATGATGTAGTAGTTCCTGTCCAAATAATGCGTGTCACTACTGTCTAACACCATTTAAAGTCTGATGTTGTCCAAAACATGACCTACTTTTCAGGGAAAATGGAATTTCCATAAGAAATAAAACAAGATTTTTTCAGCACATGTATAGCAATATTTGAAAGGGCTATTATCAATCAAGATTATGCATCTTCTATCTCGTCAAAACCCAAAAACTTTTGTCCAGTAACTCCTTAGGAGCTGAGTTTACACTATCCAAACAAATTAAATTTGGGAAGCCCTACCTTGAAACCTGAAGAACAACTAACAGACAAGAGATAGAAGAGAGAGAGTGTGAGGCAGGCAGCTCTCATGCCGTGAGACAAGACACCTGTATCAACCCAGAGCACTTTTTCTCTGAATATGGAGTTAAATATATTCATCTACTCCATTCACAATCTGGAGTTAAATATATTCATCTATGCCATTCATAATCTGATAATGCTTTTAGATTAAAGTTGAACTGAAATGGATTTCACTTCGGTGACAATTTGTTTCTTAAACTTGAAGTCGATATAGCGTACATCAAAGACGATGTCCTTGTACCACGTAGGTATATTGTGCATGTTGGGGCCTCTGATTCCCTTTGCCAGTCTTGCAATATGGCTAAACACTTACTGAAACTTTGAACATTATAAAAGCACATTTCAAGCAAACTTGATAATCAAAAAGCCCCCAAGCAAACAAAATGTAAGCAAGAAAATGAATGCTTACAGGAGATGAATGAGATAAGGCAGTGGCCCATTAAATAAACGGAGCAAATTGGACACTCCTGTGTTGCAGTTCTAAGGAATAAAGTGAACTCCATTTAAATAGTAAGTAAAGCAAATATCCAGGAATATTTTTAACTGCAGTATATCATGAATCTAGGGATTAGATTTTATTGTCATTCAATATCATTCACAGCAAGGTATTAGTAGGATTCCCACATTAGATTACATGTCATTCTTAAGGAACTGACAGGATTCCCTGAAACATCATTTCCCTTTTTTTATGACTGGAGATGTCTCGAAGGTACCAAAATATTTCCATTTGAAATATGGGATCATAATTAAGAAAAAAATTAAAAACCATTTCAGACTGTGTATTTGTATAATTCATAGTTACATAAAACAAGATTAGGAAAATATAAATGTATCAGTTCTCATACTTGCGAGCAAATCCAAACACTGATACAATTTCTTTCTGTAACAGCTGCATAATTATTAGGAACATTCTAACATTTGTACTCTGAAGCATAAGCTGACAATCGTTATCAGAGATAAGATACTGGGACAAGATGACCAGCTGAACTGATTTAAGCTGTATTCTGTGGTCCAGCATAACTTGACCTTGTCTGCAGTGAAATACCTGCAAGTCATCTACGTCCAGATGCTTGTTCTATTCTGATATTCTGCATTTGTTTGCATTAAAGACGTAGCTTGATCCCGAACATCCGCAGTGGGTTTGGAATCCCTGTGCACCCAGAGCCGTGGAGCCACTGAGAACTCCAAAACATACTAAAACTATGCAGCAGAGGATTGTGAAACAAGTCTTAAGTGGTAGAGAAACTCTCAGTCTTTTGGGTCAAAATTTTATCCTTAAGCCCTTTAAAGGCATTGATGAGCCAATATAAAGTAAGAAGAAATGGAGAAGTAGGAAAGGGCTGACGTGAAATGTGAAGCACATTTATGTGACTGTTGCTGCTTTAATGGGCCTTTAAGAACGTGAGATCTTCAGGGAGAAAAATGCAGCTTATTCTAATTTTAGTGTTTTGCAAATTTATGGTGCTATATAAATGATAATAAAACATCTCTAGAGATTCACAGGAAGATCAGTGCTAGGCAGCAAGACCTCATAATGAGCAAGCCATTCTGGACAAACTTGACTGCTTTTTCAATAGTACTGCAGAATTAAAAGGTAACTGAAAAAAAGATGACAATATGCTTGTATCTGAATTTTAGTTTTGTTTCATACAGGGTCTTGTGAAACCTCACCTAGGACAATTTGAGCTCGTTTCCTGAATAAGGACAATATTACATGATTTACAGACTAGCTTCTAAGCAACAATGAAGAATGATGTATCTAGATGGGGAGACAAGTTTTGAAGTAGCTTAAAGCAAGTCAATATTAAAATCTTATTTACTTAATAGCTTTTTTAATGATTTGGAACAGGAAATAGCAAATTACTAAAATTAAAACGTCTAAGCTACAAAGATATATCAAAACTGGGAAGTGCTGCAAACATGGCAGACCAGAACAGCGAGAGAAATAAATGCAAGTGGTAAGAACCCAGACATGAAATAATAACACACGTCTCACATAACTAGAAGCAAACAACTATGAAAAAGAAAAATGAGAAATAGAGATACTTCAGCCGAAGAAACAAACAAACAGACTAATGTTAAAAATCTGTGCAGGGCGAAAGTGAGCTGCAAATGGGTGAAGAGCTCCTAATACAGTACGGCTGCAAAAGTACCCGTGTGATTTTGGACTCCAGAGGTGCCGTGGCACAGGCTGCACAGAGAAGAATATACAGGCTGAGAAGAATATACAGGCTTAATACTGTGTTTAGCATCTGTCTGAACGAGGTTTAGGCATGCTGGAAGAAAATCAAGGCAGAACAGGACGACTGCTACTGGGGTGGAGCAGTCAGTTTGTACAAGAAGAGTAAAAGATGCAGCTGTGAACATCTAACACAATGCTGACTAAGAAATAGGAAAATTAGAAACAAAACTAGATACAAGGGAACAGAACTGCTGCTGCTGACTTCTAATAATCTACAGAGACCCTTTCACATGAAATACAAACCATTTCCTAGAAACATTCGTTCTCAATGCAGACTGTGAAATGAAAAATAGATAAAAGGGCAGAGCTTGTCTGGATATTTCTAAACAAAAAAAAAATTTCACCAGAAAAATACCCAGGATATGAGTAAGTGCATGCATGAAGGAAATCAAAGAACAGCCTGACAGCCCGGTGGTTCCTGAATTCACCAGAGATGCCCGAACCGAACCAGTGTTTCACAGAATGCTGGCTCCCGGCCAACGGTGATTAGAATACTTTTCTCAAATGCGGAACAACTTGATTCAAGCCCCAGCGTGCAAGCTTTAGCCCGTAATCTCATCAGTTTGCCACATCAAGTGAGTGGATTAATCACCATTTTTAAGGCTAGTGGGGGACCATACCACCATTCACAAAGGTCAAAAGTATCCGTTTAGTCTTTATGATGAATGGCGTAATTCCTGGGTATTTGGAAACCTCAAACATTTTCATCTCCAGTAGAAAAAAAATCCATTCCCCACTGCTGAAATGAAGCCGCTCCTAGAACTCAGCCAGGGAGAAACTGTATGGAAAGTGCACAGGAGCAATTTAAGGTTCCAGCCTACAATCACTTACAATTGTGCTTTAACTCAGCAAACATATGTAATACAATCCTGAGAGTTACACCTATATAAAGTTAATTGAGCATAGACCTAGAATAGAAAATAAAGAAAGTTCAAGAACACTGAAGGAGAGATTTGAGTAGGAAAGAGCAATTGACCTGAACTGACATATCTAAGGAAACAGATATACACCACTGCTCTTCTGAGAAACACAGCAAGATAAATGGCAAATGTTTAGGATTAAGATGCCACATGAAGCTGCCCTTGAAGTAGCATAATGCCCTTCAAACCATGTAAGAGAACTGGCTCTCAATTAAGAGAGAAGAGTAGCATTAACTGAGTCACTATCACACGGATAGTCCCGTGAAATTCTTATTTAAGATTTAAGAAAACACAAATCTCCAATTGTGCGAACAAAATGTACTTCAGTAAGAAGCTGCATAATAACAAGCAGACAATTCATATAAATTGGAAGAAAATTTTCAAAATAATTCAAAGGGCTCAAACCCAATGAAAAGTGGTAAAAATTACATTAAACCAAAATGCAAATTAGTATCAGAAACATGTTTTTGCCATGTAAGATCAATTACAGTATTAAACCACTATCATCCAGAGAGTAATTGGAGTCTAGGATATAGAGTCTTTCTCTCTCTCCATGTCATTTACAATAATTTCTACATAATAGATAGGAAAAACCTAGAGGGGAAAAGCTACAACACCTAGCCCAGAACTGTGGGGGTGGTTTAGGAGGACAGAGGACTACAGAGGCTTTGGTAGCAGTATTTCAGCATTAATATTCTTCATTCTCGAGAAGCCGGTATAAAAGTATTTATTCAGCTCCTGCTCAATAAATTCTGCTGTTCACTGCAATCAAAAATTTTGACCTTACTTAGCATAACTCAGCAGTATCTTGCTCCACTATTTTTACAGTTCTTCATTGCAGAGGATATCAAATATTTTGATGTGAGGGGAAGTGGTTTCCTTTATGTTTTTCAATAGCTAAAGCTCAATTCAATTAAGTGTAATGGCCATATTAAAAGCCAACTCTTTTACATATAGTAAAGCTCTATGATGTAAATGAAGATTAGGCACATTGTGCCTTATACTACGAATATTAAGGAAACTAAGATAATCTTTTGCCTGCATTTGTGTATGCAGTAGCTTTCTGCAGCACCGTGACCGAGGTGTTTCATGTAGAATTGAAGTAGCAGTTTTCTGTAACCCTACGGCTTTCATCTACACAGTATAAGACTTCTCATACCCCTTGGGAATGGATCAGCACCATATACAATATTTTATACTGTATATACATCACATTTAATATTAGGTTGAAGGACAGAAGTTATGAATATTACCCTTCTGCTGAAATAAGATATTGCTCCATTAATTGGCAGAATGAGACATTATTTTGCCAGCAAGTCAACGAAGGAGCAACGATACCAATTCAGGATTGCTTCTCTTCCCATATTGTGATAGCTGTCGAGCATCTCTGATCTCTTAGGTAACACAAACACCTATGATCTACTGTGCCGAGCCTGAGCAAAGCGCGTACGGGGAAGCAAGTCCGCACAAAGCAGAAAAAGGAACTGACAGGACATGATAAGATAAATGTAACCTGTTAATATTCATTATATAAAAGTATAAATAGGCCATCTTCAGCTCTGGTAGAATAAATTGCTTCAATTAATACTAATCTTGGAAGGAGCAGTGACTGCAACATGCTAATGTTATTAGTGGGGGACGCTGCAGCAACACAGGCACTGGATAAGATGTACTATTAAATGAAGCAATCAAGAGTGATGAAAACAGTATGAACAAGAATATTATCCTCTGATGGCTTCTCTATAAAGTGCGGGCAAGTATTACTCTGTCCCCAAATTTTTGCATTTCATTTCCCTAACATAAAATCAAAATGTGGTGAGAAGAGAGTCTTGAAAATAAATCGGAGCTATTTTCTTCTAGGATCTCACAGGCTTTTCTCTTGTAAAGCAGGCAGGTAACCTCCACCCCTGCCCATATGCAGTTTTGCCAGTTTTCAAGGCTTTAAGATACGAACAACATGCTACAACGTAGTGATGCTGTGGTTGAGTCAGATTGCAGTGTTGCTATAGCAAAAGATGTACCTGCAGCACCACAATTCTTCTAAGGGTTGAATAAACTAATTGCGAGTACCTAAGATACTGCTGAATCAGGCACTTCCCAGGGGCATTGTAAATTAACAGTTGATATGAACAAGTGGGTCTCTAAGCATTAAATTAAAACTGATAAGCAATTATAAAAGTTAGACCAATCCAAATATAAAGTCCACAACAGATATCAGAAGTGATGGGCTCAAAAACCCAACAGCATGAGCTCCTTGCCACTGGCTTACCTATTCGGAAGACAAACAAGCCCCTTTTCTTTTTTCTGCAGTTTTAAAAACGAACAAGGTTGCTGCCCAGTGAGAGATGGCGGGTGCTGGACTCCAAGGATACTCTGAACGCTGCTGTTAAATACGGAAATTCAAGTAGTTCACGAGTTGCTGCTTGTGGACAAAACTGACCCAATTCCCCCTGCCATTACTCATTATGTGCAGGTAAAATGGAAACAAAACCATTTCACACAGAGAACAGATTCTTTTCAAAGCTTCCAAACACTTTTTGGTGGGAAATTACTAGCTTTTGAGAGTGGAACTACCCTTGTTATCTCTACAATAGTGAACTCAGCAGACTGTTTTGTAAACAAAAAAAATCATTGAAAAGTTGAATCTAACTACAAATACAACTTCATGTTGATTTTATATAGGTTTTTGTCATCCTCTGTGCAGCGTAGTAACAAAATACCTCCCTGTAGAGATGTTCTGATAATTTTACTGGGGAGGGAGAGCGAGAGCATTGTGCGTCTGGACACTGTCAGGACCCGGTATCTTTTTCCAGTTGTTCTACCCGAGAGCTCTGCACTGATGCAATCGATTGGCACGCTACGATTGGCTATGCCAAAACATCAGAGCTTTTCTGCAATTCTTTACTGGATTTCTTGGATATTATTTCTTGCTGAATGTTTTTGATGTCTTACTACACATTCAAGAAGCCCGTACGTGTATCTGCAGTTCTAACAACTGAACTTAGCATAGCCTGGCCTGTTTTGTGGTCATGAGGGGAAGAGACCATGGTGTGGTCCCACCAGCTGCAGACCTTCTGAAGCGTGGCCATCATGAATTTGCTTCTTGATTCCAGTTGATGGCATTGAGTCATCTCAGAATGAAAGCAAAGTTCAGCCCACTCTTTGGTGTCACCTGTCAAACTAGCTCTCAATTTTGTATTGAAAGATGCTCTTCTTTCAAACTCCAGATACTTTTGAGAAGCTCCACACTTAAAGAATATTTTTTGTTGAAAAATATTTTTTAAGTAAAATTCTTACTAAAATTTTCAATTGCAAAGCTTTGAGAGTCAGTGTCTTTTTACATTTTCCATTAAATTTGTAGAGATTTAGGTTTTTATTTCATTTTTCAACCATTGCTATTAGCTAATTACTTCATGATATTTTGGTGGCAGCTTTGATATAACAATAAGAACAATGGAAAAATATCCTATTCACATTTAATTCAAAAGGTGTGGATTTATAATGTAATTTAGAAAATAAATTTAAAACCTCGACATAAAGAGGTCAAAGTCTTAGATGAAATGTTGGCACTTTAAAATGAAGGCTTTAAAAACCAATATTTTATCAGAAGCGCTGTCAAAAGCAGCTAATATTCTCTGGTGACATAGGTAATGACCATAAACACCAAAGTTTCCCTGCTGAAGAATGGAACTGACTTTTGACCAGCTCTGGTTATTGACGCTGGAATCTAGACCCGTATGTATGGAACACTGAAAATTCTTATAATAAATTTAAAAGTTCAGTTTTTACTGAACTTACTTTTAGTGAACTTTCACGTATTTTTATCTTTACAACAGGAGTTCATCTTTTCCCTTGCTCCTCATAGAACATGACACAGAATGGCTTCACAATTTGTAGACCTTTTTCTCCTCGACAACAAAGAAAACAACTGAGTAAAAACCCCGTAACTTGATGTTTGGTAATGAATAATTACCTCTCCTAGAAAGAGAAGAACTGTAGATAGCATTGAGGAAAATACGAATTTTCTTCTGTGTAATGATATACATTTAATGGCTTTAATTAACAACAAGCTATATTGAGACAGCTTTCAAAAATATATTTATCCCTTTGGCTTTGTTACGTACATAGAGCAGGTTTTGTAAGGCAAATAAAATCAGCTTGCTCACAAAACCAATTAGCAGAGAATATGCAAACATTATATTCACAGATATTATCATTTATATAAACTATATACCAATTCCTAAGTATTCATAAGGAATATAACAGTACACTTAGCTAATCTTTGATTACTCTTCATCAAGAAACCATGGTAAGCATGGATAATACTTGTCCACATTACTGTTGACAAACATTTTGCTTACAAAGTTTTTGTGCCCCTTTGTTTTCCTCCCCTTCGAATCAACACTGAGACACTTCTTAGCTTTAGAAAAAAACCCAAAGTCCAGAATTTCTGAGCAATTTTGCGCAGTGACGGACAGTGCACATAGGGTATATAAGAGAGATTGCAGTAATAAATACTTTTCCCCAGCTCCACAAACTAACATGGACCAGCAAAACTCCATCGTTAGAAAGGATGTGGTAATTTCCACAAAGCGGTCAAAGGTAAGAAATAAAAGGAGGTGAGAAAGACAGCTTGTACTATCTGTGGTGCTTAAAGACTTGCCTTTCGGATTCCTCGCTGTAGCTTTAAATAGAAACACTGATCCCCAAGAAGCTTTACGAGAGCGCCCTACATCATGTTTGGAAGGATTCAATAATTTAGTAAGTTTATGTAATTACTTCAAAGCTCATTTAATATCGCACCTGATGCTTTGATTTATGATGTTCCCAAAGTGTCAAGAAAAGCTTTTTGACAGGTCAAACCTGATCAAATTAGAAAACAAGACATGATTTATGCGTGGTTCAAACTTCTCAGGGGGAGGAGACCAAGTCCCAAATAAGCAGTGACGGTCGCAGCTTCGACTCCCTGCCTGGGCTCTGCCCTGCCCCGCCGCCAAACCCCGACCGCGCGGGAAGAAAGGCAGGAGCTCGCTGGGAACGGCCCTACCCTCGCATCTCACCCCAGCCTAAAACGTTGCAAGATTTATTCCTACAGCGTAGATGGCTCTTGGTCACTGTAGTCTTTGAACAATAAACAGCAGAGTATTTGTACGCAGCATTAGGGCCAAAATGGGCAATGCTCTCGGAGAAATATGGATGCAGAAATATGGCGAAGAATTGCCACAAACGTATCTGAGGAGGAAAAAACCACACAGGTTACATTCATTAAATCCCTTCCTTACTGCTTTAACCTGATATTCTTTTTGTTGCTATGGTGATTGTTATCCAGCCACTTATACATTTAAAGAAAAAATCAGTATTCCCTCTCATGAAATTCTAAGCGTGAGAAATATCTCCTTAATGCAATATTAAGACTGTTTCCTCAGTGGACCCATCAGGCATTCATTTTCCTAAGGTCTTCTGAGCCCATTTAAACTTCTCTCTTCCACACATTCTGTGGCAATGAATTCCAAAATATAAGCATACGGCCTCTGAAAATGCACTTTCTTTTATTAGTTGTAAGCTGGCTACCTGTTCATTTTTTTACGTATCCCCTAGGTTTCTGTTATGAGGGGAAAAAAAGAAAATAAAAATAATTGTTCCCATTTTATCTTTCCACCTAGTCACTCTCCCTTCTTTTGTCTGCTTCCTGAGCTGAAGAATTGTGGTCTCTATAGTCTGTTCATATAGAAGCAATCTGATATCTCCAATTACCTTTTTTCGTCCTCTGTATCTCTTCTAATTCTTGCAGATATTTTTCAGAGGGGAAAAAAGTAAAACTCACATGAAAAACTAAACCTATCCAAATAATAGTGACTGGCCAAAAATCAGCCCATGGAAAACTGGAAAACGGACTTCGGGAAGCCAACTTTCTGATACGGTATTAAACCTTTATTTTAAAATTATCTTAGAAGAGTTGCCTTAAAAAAATCTACTTTTTCTTCAACACTGCATTTCAGCATTAAAATGCAGACACAGCTGAACAAGGAAAGTGGAAAGCAAATGTCACTTGCTAGCAGAAATTGCATATATTTAGATAAGATATACCTAGAAAATGGAAAATAAATACTTACCTACTATATGCACAGTAAGATGCAGAATTATTTAATGTTTCTTGGAAAAAGAAACTTTCATTCAATAGAAAAAATGTTAACACCCTCCATTGTATTAGTTGGGAAACTCTTCCTAAAACCTTTCCCCCCTTGAATAACCAAAAGGTAGCATTCACAAAGTAGAAAGTTATGAGCTAATAATAATCTCCCTCCTCTCACCAGACTCAGAGTAAAATACATCATTGGTTGGTACTTGGCTGCCTGCAACTCTTCATAAAGCTAAGGGAAATTTGCATCAATTGCTGAACTTTCAGCATTTCTTTAGACTGTTTTTCTGTCTGCATGAAACACATCAGGCCTCTAGAAATATTCCAGCCAACATGGATTTTTTTT